>JBBPBX010031472.1:0-34510 GCA_038048925.1 Garcialebias charrua
CTTGCCTTATGGATGGACGTGTGTCCACTCTGTCCTGCCTGCCTGCCTCTCTCCCTCTAGCACCTCTCCATCCATCATTGCACCACACCAATCAGGTTAGGACAAGATGTTTGTCATTTTCAGGTCTTCCTTGCTGGCAGGTCACAGTCCACCTGTAAGCGCTCATGTTCATTTTTGTGTTGTTGTAATTTCTTCACAGCTCACATCGTGGACTTTCCTCATGGATGGACGTGTGTCCACTCTGTCCTGCCTGCCTGCCTCTCTCCCTCTAGCACCTCTCCATCCATCATTGCACCACACCAATCAGGTTAGGACAAGATGTTTGTCATTTTCAGGTCTTCCTTGCTGGCAGGTCACAGTCCACCTGTAAGCGCTCATGTTCATTTTTGTGTTGTTGTAATTTCTTCACAGCTCACATCGTGGACTTTCCTCATGGATGGACGTGTGTCCACTCTGTCCTGCCTGCCTGCCTCTCTCCCTCTAGCACCTCTCCATCCATCATTGCACCACACCAATCAGGTTAGGACAAGATGTTTGTCATTTTCAGGTCTTCCTTGCTGGCAGGTCACAGTCCACCTGTAAGCGCTCATGTTCATTTTTGTGTTGTTGTAATTTCTTCACAGCTCACATCGTGGACTTTCCTCATGAATGGACGTGTGTCCACTCTGTCCTGCCTCTATCGTCCAGGACATCAGTCCTGCCATCTGCCTCCATCCATCACCTGTGTCAACACCTGCATGTATGACTGCTGCCAAAACAAACAAAAAAACACCTTTGCTGATGGACAGAACTGTTCACATCAGGACCACACCACTGAGCCCACACCTGGCCTAAAATGCTCCCATCATTCATGGTTGAGCACTGGCTAAGCAGTTCCATCTGATCCAGGTTTGAACTTGAGAAAAACATCAGTGTCTACCTACACTTCAGTCAAAGTAAGGACATTTTGTTTCCTTGTTTCCTTTTTCTGCTGCTTCTAGCTTTTTTAGAGTTCATGGACTTTTTCATGCACATGGACTGCACACCAACACCACATGGACTGCACTGGTTTCAAAAACATGATGGTTGCAACATGTTAACAGCTGCTGCTCAGAGAAGTGTTCATGTTTCATGGTTGACATGTTCTTGCTGCTGCTGGATGCATGGATGAATGCATGGGAGTTCTTTATCATTTGCTGCATTTTGATGTTAACACATGGACTGCACTGGTTTCAAAAACATGATGGTTGCAACATGTTAACAGCTGCTGCTCAGAGAAGTGTTCATGTTTCATGGTTGACATGTTCTAGCTGCTGCTGGATGCATGGATGAATGCATGGGAGTTCCTTATCATTTGCTGCATTTTGATGTTGACACCTGTTGCACTAAGAGAGGTGATCATGTTTCATGGTTGACATGTTCTAGCTGCTGCTGGATGCATGGATGAATGCATGGGAGTTCCTTATCATTTGCTGCATTTTGATGTTGACAGCTGCTGCTCAAAGAGAAGTGTTCATGTTTCATGGTTGAACTCATTTGCAGATTATGGCTGAGAACTGTTCAGGAAGAGATTTGTATTTTGTATGCTTTGTCTGTGCTGAAAAAAACATTTCAGTACTGTACCTGTACATGCTGTACTGGTTTTGTGTGTTTATGGATGAATGTGTGGTATAATGTGTTATCTAAGTGTTTGTAAATAAAGTTCTGTGCATGTTTATGGCACAGGATGTCCGCTTGTTCATTCTCATGCCGTTAAATGTGTGTGCGGCGCTCCGTTAGCGGTATAGCCGCGACCTACGGCAGAAATGCGGACCTACGACAGGCACGTGTTTTTGGCCCGCGAGATACGACAGAATCGACCTAAGTCACACCCGTAGGTCAGGATCTCTGACGTAACTCGAGGGTTCCCTGTAAAATGATTATTAATATTATTATATTATTATTATGAGAAATCCAAGAATGTATTTGGTTAAAAACACCCTATTACTGAATATTTTATGGAGTCAGTTAATCAAACATATATTTTTTGCCTACAAGCCATCCATTATAATTTATGTTTCCAGAAACAGGTTCCTCATGGTCTCTGAAGTGATTGGTGCTTTCAGTTTATCTTATTTAGTCCTGATAGCATCTTCAGCTGCAACATTTCATCTTTAACGATGCTTAATTTGCTCAGTATGTCTGAGAGCTTCATGTGGAGTACCTCCCAGGCCTGGAGGATGCTGTGTCGTGAAGGAGGGAAAGGGATGAAATGTGACGGTCCAGAATATATGATGTGGTAAAGAAACATTTACGCTCCACTTATCTTTCCTCTCCATTTGGATCTCTGCTGCTCACAGACAGCTGGGGATGACACTGGATTAGGGCTTGTCAAACAGAATCTCGTTCGTGCTTCAACCCTGCCGGTCGCTGTCACTTGGTTGTTTTATCAAAAAGACCCTGAAACACACAGAAACGCACCAGTAAACATGTGAACACTGCTCCAAATCAGATGCATTGTAGACTTTGTACAAACTGAGCATAAATATGGACAAAAACCTAAAATCATTGTGCAACAAAAACAAATTTACATACTAAGTGTCACAAGGTCTAATTTAACCAATCCACTGATATGGTCCGAATGTCTATAACATTTTGCACAGATTTTTTTGCTCACCAAATCTTAAATATTTAAACTGAGACTGTGTTTATTTTTTCCTTCTGTTTAACATGCAGATGGCCATGGAGGACTGCTCACAGGTTTTTTGAAATAAATGAAATGAGAAGTGGCATCACAACGTTATAAAATGGGGGAATTTTTATTATTATTATTATTATTATATATGTATTTATTTTACATTTTACAAAAACCCAGAGATGTTTTGACACTTTTAGGAAAGAAAAAAAAAATCTTCTGATGAATTGTTTGGCAAAGAAACAATCTTTGAACCGATTACACAAAATCTAAAATTATTCCCGATGTAAAACATTTTCATACACTTATTTTTATACACATGAAATATGTGTATATTGTGCTCATCATATTTGCTTCAAATTCTGAGACAACATTTTCTACTTTGGGTTTTATTTGAAACTTTGCATCCATTTTCTAAATATAGCAATACCATGTTTGAAATATATTCATGACAATTGAAAAGAAAAATATCTGAATTAATTAAAAAAAAAGAAAACTATTGTAATGCTCAATTATAATAGCATGGTGACAGAGGCATATTTCTTAAAGCCATATCACTTGAGTTTTTCCAATTTCTTATTTCGTGTTTTTAGCAGATGCACCGGTAGTTATGATGTGTTGGTGTTGGCTTCAGTTTCTCATACAACTTTGTTTTCTGTTGGGAGAAATGTGATGTCAATCTCTGTCTCTTTAAGCTCTCAAAGTCCCTGCAGGCCATTCCACCACTTCTCTGGGTTTGTCCGTAGAGATGTGGTAAACCTTACAGTTTTAAAGTTCTATATGTTATCATGTACTTTATACTTTTTTTGGCTATAAATACAAGCACAAGTACACATGTGACATTGAGTACTGTAAATAAGTTTCAACACCTTTTTAAACCATTTTCATCAGTTATAACTTGAATCGTCTTATCAAACTTTCTCAATGCTGTGAACAAAACTCAGGGCACTTGTCTTAATTAAGCTGGTTAATTTTGTTGCATTTACTCTCTCTGAAAGTCCAGCCATTACATTCCAATTGGAATGAGGCTTGGACTTTAAGCCATGGCCAAACTTTGATTTTTTTTACATGCCTGTCAATGGGTGCATACCGTTTTTTCAGCCTATAAGTCACAGTTTTTTGCATAATTTACACACCCTGCAACTTATAGGCTGAAGCGACATATTTATGGATCCCCCCCCCCATATTTATAAACAATTTTTTGTCTGAGATATGAACGTTTTCATTCATTCTGACTTAAAAAAATGCATCGACTATCGGGGTCTAAATCAGATCACCATCAAGAACAAAGACCCACTTCCTCTTATTGACTCTGTTTACAAACAGCTCCAAGGAGCCACAATCTTCACTAAACTTGACCTTCATAATGCTTATGTGGTGGACTACCTGGTCTCTGAAAACATTAAGTGTTACTCCTTTTCTTTGAAACCTTCAAGAAAAACAGTGGACACCATTTATTACATTAATATTGAATCAAAGACACACATTAAATCACCAAGACTCTTTAATTTGTCTAATTCAAATATAATCAAAGCATAACATAGTGTTATGTGCATGAGCAGTGTTATTCTTCAATATGTTGAATGGTCATTGTCATTCTTTAATATGTGGACATATTAATTAGAAACTCTGTCTAAGTACATGTCAAATTGAACTTTCAGTGTTTGTATGAAATGTTAGAGATGGTTAATCAGTCTACCGTACTTTTCGGCGTAAAAGTTGCTTCTGTGTATAAGCCGCTTTGTCCAATTATTGGGAATTATTTGGAGAAATCCATAAATACACCGCTTCGCCCTATAAGTCGCATCTATTATGCGTCACCGCTACGCGACGCGTCAGTGCCTCATTTGCCCTGCTGAAAATGGTAGCCACAGAAGCGAGCCAGCACGGAAGGACTTTACAAGATTAACACAGTAAAAACAATTATTTCTTTGCTAAGAAAAAAAAAAAAATTCTTAGCTGACATTATAGCACATGTGTTCCTGAGCTTAACCGTTCCTTAATCAATTCACAAAATGGTCAAATCTGCTAGATTTAAGTTGTTTCGGTTTGACGTCTTCCAAACGGTCGTGTGCGCTACGAAAATAAATTATAAATAAATCGAATTTTATCTCAAATGTCTTATACAAGGCAACAGTTTGTAAAATAAACCCATATAATTACACTCTGTAAGCCTAAAAAATATCCGTCGAGTGGTTTAAGAGCTGTTTATCTAAACAGTAGGTATTTAACTGCTAATAACAAAGCTAAAAGAGCAATTTTTTTTAGCTCTAAACATCTTCTGCAGCCAACAGTTTGTAAATGACCATCTGCAGTGTGGTTTATGAGTTATCTTGCTAAAAAACACAGCTAACAACACAGCTAATAGTAGCTACCTCGAGAGCAGGAGGCCGGGCAGCGACAGAGTCAGTCCAAGCAGAGGAGGCTTTTTTCGGACACATGAGCTAGAAACGGTTGGTGGACTCTCTGGAAGTGTCCCCCTAGCGGACAAATTGGTACTGCATGATTTTTTTTGCCAAAATTAAAAACGGTCATATCTGAGTCAAAAATGGGTCTAAAAATATGGGGGGAAAAATCAATAAATATGACGCTTCGGCGTATAAGCCGCAGGACATGTGTTACATATCCCGAGGAAGCTGCCAATGCTGACACCTATAGTTCTTATGTATGTTGACTGCAGTCATGCTTTTGTGTGGTTAATTAGTCTGATTGTGATCAGGCTTGTGTGTGTTCAGCCAGGAACACCTGAGAGCCACGCCTATATATACTTCAAGTTGACTGTGCTTGAATGCGGAGTGTTGTGAGCTCAGAGGAGGTTGCTTTTGCTGAGCTGTTTGAGTACTGTATGGTACTGTGTGGGGGTGTTCTCCGCCCACCCCTGTCTTGAAGTCTGATCTTCTGTTTAGAAGGTTCTTGGTGAGTAACTACTAGCTCATGTTTGGTCTTGACTGCTAGATGCACTTAAAGAGTGGCTACTAGCTCATGTTTGGTCTTGACTGCTAGATGCACTTAAAGAGTGGCTACTAGCTCATGTTTGGTCTTGACTGCTAGATGCACTTAAAGAGTGGCTACTAGCTCATGTTTGGTCTTGACTGCTAGATGCACTTAAAGAGTGGCTACTAGCTCATGTTTGGTCTTGACTGCTAGTTGCATTTGTGTCAGCTCATTTGTTTGTGGAGTTTGACTGTGCTTGATGCACTTAGGAATGTTTGCTCATCATTTGACTTTTGTTGTGCTTGGTGCACTTGGTGGCTGAAGGCTGCATTGATGACATTAGGATCCTGCTAATGATATCAGGGAGGCTGACCTGTGTGGTTTGGTTAGCTTGGTTTAACCAGGAGTTTTTTGGAGCTTGGAGTTGTTTGGAGCTGTTTGGAGCTTTTTGTTTGTTTGCCTAATGACAGAGTGAGATCGGTAGTCCAGTTATATCGTTTTTCTTTTACCCCTAGGGTCCCCTTTTGGTCAGGTAGTCCGTCTCCAGACAGGCTGCGACGGCCCTGTTTTATGGGTTGGGCCGACGCTGGGGACGTTATATTCTTTTTGGCTGACTCACTCTTGTCCACCATTTATTTGAACTTTTGTCTATTTTTGCTCCTTTTTGTTGCCCTGTGCCAGAAGACGGTGCACTCCGCACCTGGAGGGAGGAGTCGGGCTGTTTTCCAATAAAACCTTTTTATTTTACATTCTGCCTTCTTGTGTCCTTTGTCCATTTAATGTGTTCGGCCCGAGCCAGCCGTAACATATTTTGGGCGCCTCGTCCGGGATCTTGGATCCTTTTTTTTACTCCTTGTCTGGATCTTGAATCCTTTTTGACTCTTTGTCTGGATCTTGAATCCTTTTTGACTCTTTGTCTGTATCTTGAATCCTTTTTGAGCCCTTGTCTGGATTTTTGAATCCCTTTTGAGTCCTTGTCTGGATCTTTGAGACATTGTCTGGATTTTTTTGAGTCCTTGTTGAGCTGTTGTGATCCTTGTTGGGTTAATTAATTAAACCTGCTGTTGGTTTGACTCGTAGGCGGGTCCAGCACTGTGCATGTTTGTGGAAGTCTGGTTTTGAGCAGACATTGAGAGTTTTGTGCTTAAAATATTGAGAGTGTGGTGAAGTCTTTTGAAGCCAAGTGTTTTTGGACCGCAGTTAACATAATTGCTCCTTTTTTACATTTGGTGTGTTTTGACAGCTATGTGCTGTAGTTTGCACTCTCTCTGGAGCTGACAGGACCAGCTCCTGGTTGCTGATTGAGCTGAAACACGCAGCTGTGTGTGTGTGTGTTTTTGGATTGTGCTGCGTTCAAATGCAGCTGGGATTTTTTTTTGCTGTTTACAGTGAAAGTCATTTTGAAGAGGGGTACAGCTTAAAAGCTGTTTGTGTCCACATCATGGTGTTCAATTTGAAGAGATTTCTTGAACAGCCCACAGTGCAGGTCTTTACAGACTGCACAAGAGAACAAAAGCTAAGTGTAGCAAACCATTTTAGGATTGACATCAGAAAATATGCTGATGATGAATGGTTGGGGTGTGAGCTGCTTTGTGACTTGGTTCAGCTTAGGATTTTTCCTGAGATAAATGAGCAACTGCGTTTGAGAGAAAAGGAGGAGGAAGATGAACGTTGGATTGCCACAAGGAGAAAGGAGCTTGAAGAGGAGCAAGCTGCTTTAAAAGAAAAAGAGCGTGAACTATTTTTAATAAAGCAGGAACAAGAACAACAGCTTGAACAACAAAGACATCAAGCTGCTTTGGAGGAAAAGAAGCGTCTTCGTGAACAAGAAGAATTAAGACTTCAAGCTGCTTGGGAAGAGAAGAGACGTCTTCTGAAGCAAGAACTGCAAGAAGAGTCTGAGAAAAACATACTGAAGTTGCAGAAGGAGCTAACAGAGTTGAGGCTCAAAGCAAAACTGGAAAAGCAACGTTCTTTTCCCACTGTGTGTCATCTAAAGGTGACACCAGAGCCTTTCATTCAAGCAGGTGTGCCTCTCTCACATCTACAGGAGATGGCGCCAGAAGAACATCGTCCAGAGGAGGAGAAAAATGAGGATGATGTCAACTTGGGTGACAGTTTCTTCTTTTTTCATGTAACTGAACTTGAAATTAAACATGAAAATGAATCTGACTTAATCCCAGTTAAAGATGGGGATCTTAAAAACTTTGAGCTGAAGGAACATTACATTGACCTGAGTGAATGTTTTTTATTTAGCTCTGAAGAAGAAGTCCCAGTGAGCTTAACTGAGGAGGATCCAGAAGAAACAATTCCACCCGTTTCATTGTTTTCTCTTTTAGCTCCTGCACAGAACTATGAAGGAGTTGTGAAAGATGATGTTGACTGGAGTGACAGTTTTTCATTGTTATTTAAAACTGAACAACTCTCATTTAAGTCAGAATGTGAAGAACATGAGGACCTGAAGATCTCAAAAGAGGTACAGACACACGTGACATGTTCTGTTTCTTTGTGTCCTGTTCCAGCCTCAGGAAACGATGAGCGAGTGTTTAAGGACAACGTGCAATTGACTGAAAGTGCAACAGAAAATGCATTTTTAATGTCTGGGAAATGTGAGGTGCTGGAGCCTTACATTGAGCACATTGTACATGGTTCTTTGTCTAACTGTCTCTGTGCTTTCAGAGTAACTGGAAACAGTGCTGTTGCAGCTGACATGGTGGAGCTGCCACGTGCAGAAAATGACAGTTTCCCTCTGGCTGTTATGAAGAGTATCCACTCTCCCACTGGCATCCTTGGTCATGATGTTGATGTTGGTTTGGTGTCTGTTAACAAAAATAAGTCTTACAGAGTAAGCCTAGACAAGCGTCGCCTGTTTGGCTTCAGAACATTTTAAGATAACATGACATTGATTATGTTAGCGGTTAGGCGGACTAGTTTTAATGATGTTTTTAGTCCGTTTGTCTGTTGTGACCGCTACATTGTTACTCTCTAGGGTCCTATTTATTTTGCATGTGCGGATGTGAGATGTTTTCACCTGACATCCACATCACCCCCATACAAAACACTGGTGGTGGAGGTGTTACATATCCTGAGGAAGCTGCCAATGCTGACACCTATAGTTCTTATGTATGTTGACTGCAGTCATGCTTTTGTGTGGTTAATTAGTCTGATTGTGATCAGGCTTGTGTGTGTTCAGCCAGGAACACCTGAGAGCCACGCCTATATATACTTCAAGTTGACTGTGCTTGAATGCGGAGTGTTGTGAGCTCAGAGGAGGTTGCTTTTGCTGAGCTGTTTGAGTACTGTATGGTACTGTGTGGGGGTGTTCTCCGCCCACCCCTGTCTTGAAGTCTGATCTTCTGTTTAGAAGGTTCTTGGTGAGTAACTACTAGCTCATGTTTGGTCTTGACTGCTAGATGCACTTAAAGAGTGGCTACTAGCTCATGTTTGGTCTTGACTGCTAGATGCACTTAAAGAGTGGCTACTAGCTCATGTTTGGTCTTGACTGCTAGATGCACTTAAAGAGTGGCTACTAGCTCATGTTTGGTCTTGACTGCTAGATGCACTTAAAGAGTGGCTACTAGCTCATGTTTGGTCTTGACTGCTAGTTGCATTTGTGTCAGCTCATTTGTTTGTGGAGTTTGACTGTGCTTGATGCACTTAGGAATGTTTGCTCATCATTTGACTTTTGTTGTGCTTGGTGCACTTGGTGGCTGAAGGCTGCATTGATGACATTAGGATCCTGCTAATGATATCAGGGAGGCTGACCTGTGTGGTTTGGTTAGCTTGGTTTAACCAGGAGTTTTTTGGAGCTTGGAGTTGTTTGGAGCTGTTTGGAGCTTTTTGTTTGTTTGCCTAATGACAGAGTGAGATCGGTAGTCCAGTTATATCGTTTTTCTTTTACCCCTAGGGTCCCCTTTTGGTCAGGTAGTCCGTCTCCAGACAGGCTGCGACGGCCCTGTTTTATGGGTTGGGCCGACGCTGGGGACGTTATATTCTTTTTGGCTGACTCACTCTTGTCCACCATTTATTTGAACTTTTGTCTATTTTTGCTCCTTTTTGTTGCCCTGTGCCAGAAGACGGTGCACTCCGCACCTGGAGGGAGGAGTCGGGCTGTTTTCCAATAAAACCTTTTTATTTTACATTCTACCTTCTTGTGTCCTTTGTCCATTTAATGTGTTCGGCCCGAGCCAGCCGTAACAACATGCAAATTAGTAAAAAAAAAACTGTGACTTATACACAGAAAAGTACGGTAATCATAAAGCTGGCGCCTGTTTTTTCTCTGTTTCGAAAACATTTTCTTCGTCACTGACCTTCTATTTTGAATAAACTCTTGAACTCCTCATCTGAACCTTCTGGCTTCATCTAATTCCCTCCTACCTTCTGGTTGACTGAGCCAATGAATGGAGTGAGTTCTTCTGATGTCAAGCCCTCTTTAAAAGTTCTAAACTTCCTGGAACTGTTATTTCTACGGGAGACATGCTCAGATGCAGGGGCGGATGGCCGATAGGGGGCGCCAGGGCGCCGCCCCTCTGTATCTTCTGGACCATTTTACATTGAAAACTAAAAAAAATAATAATAATGAAACTATAAAGTAAAAATATTTCAAAATTTATGCATATATGTTTTTAGTTGTGTAGGATGAATAATTTATGAGTAATGATGATATTGTTTGTTTCAAAAAACGTTTTCTGATTGATGACGTATTTCCAGTTTGGGGGCACTCTTATCTTATCCATTGACTCTCGTTATAACTGGCGCATGCGTACTTATGCCACAATGTTACAAAACAATGAGACAATGCAGGGCACATTTTTCTACGCCTTGGACAGTCCAACGTGAGCTGTACGTACAGAACAATGGTCCTCATGCACGAACCGTTCGTACGCACAGATTTGTTCTTAAACTGTGCGTACGAGTGATTTAGGATCATTTGTGGCATTCAACAATGTTTTCGTATCCTACGATTTTTTTCAGATACGAACAAAATTTACGAGTGGTCCGGACCTGTCGTATATTTTAGGAGCGTCAGTCTGCTGTCATCCAGACGGAATTTCTCCACTAATAACTTCATATTTCGTTATTTAGAAAATATTTAGAGTTTAAAAAAGTCACGCACCACAATTGTTCTTGACAATAGGTTCTGTTTGAAGTCGAATTATAATTTTAAATGTAATAATGACTAACGGATTAAAGTATTTAAATTAAAATCAATTTGTTATCAATGCCGTTTTCTAACACTACAATATCAATATGAAGATCTCAAACTGAAACCAACTTAAATTATGAATTAATTTAAGTTTAATTTGTCTCGGTAACGCAGACTTCGGTAACGCAGACTTTACATTGACCTCCTCCTGTTGCAGTCATAGCTGTCAGATAGCTCAATCAGTAAAGCGTTGCGTCGCAGTGCCGAACCTTATGGGTTCGAGTCCCACATGGGACAACGTTTTTTTTTCTCCTTTTAATTCATTCCAGATTTAAAAAACACAAGAAAACTATTTACAATACAACAAGAAATGAAGCATAAAGTCTTTTTAATCTGGAATGAATAAATAATCTAAAGAAAGAAGGAAAAAAAATAGTCATACCTCGTGGGACTCGAACCCACGAGGTCTCGATAAGCAGTGCAATGCTTTACCCAGTTGGCCACCAGGTCACGTGTATATTTTAAGGTCCACATTTCTTATAAACAAACATTCTTTGGCTTTAGTTGGTCATTTACTCCCATGAGTGACGCTGCTAATAAGGACAGATTTTCTTTTCTTGACCTCAGAGAGCAGAACTTCAATCTCCGCACCGGTAGAGTTCTTCTTTTTACTTTTCGCTGTCATTTTATGAACGAACACGTTTTGCCTCTGAGGCAGGAAACGTAGCCTTATATGGTGTTTTGAGGGGTGGGAATTATGTAAATGACCTCTCCGCGAGCACGCGCAGGTGAATAGAACAGGTGGGATTCATTAAATTTACGCAGCTCGTTTACACACTTTTCCTGTGGATAGGAGAGTTTGTTGAATCTGACGTGACATGTTCGTGCGAACGCTTCGTACGAACAAAAGTAGGAGAAATTTAGGATAAAAATACGAACATGTTCGTGCATGAGGGCCATGTACTTCCGGTCCAGTCTTTGTTTATTTTTTTGTCTGGGATTACAGAGCCGTGCAGTGACTCAAGCAGGCTTTCTCAGGTAAGTTTTAAATAATTGAAAGCCCTTTATCTAATATCTATTTGCATTTCTGACTGATATGCCTCTCAGATATTAGATGACTGTGAAAAAAGCCTTCAGCTGACTGCAAGTGGGAAGTGGTGAGTTTGTTTTTTTCTTTGTTTGTTTGTTAGCATGCTTGCGCTAGCTGCCTGGTTATTGTATTAGACTCTGATGGCTACATTTATTTAAATTTGCTTATAAAATATTATAAAATATTAATAATTTTATTTACTAAATAAATGTTACTGGTGGTGTTATACTATTTCTTAACACTCTATTGATCTGGAGAATGAAAACAAAGCCCCTTGCAAGTAACTAGCTCTTATTAACATTGAATTATTAAGTATTTACACAGATAAAAATGTGCCATGCCCATGACCCAAGCTAATAATGCAAGGTTAAAAATTGACATCTGTGTCATGACAGCCTGCAAACTCTCTTGTTCTACAGATAAAAAGCACAAATATAACTGTTATCCCTGTGTTTAGTGGGCACCACAAAATAGTTAATAAAATAATCATATGTCTAATACTTATTAGATAAGTCAGTCTTATTTATCGTATCACATTATATTATAACATTCATATATAATATCAAGTTGTTTTGTTTACTAGGTTGTTGAAATAACATAATCACAGAAATAATAATAATAATACTAATAAACTTTATTTGTATAGCACCTTCCTACAATGCCTTGCATTGAACAAGGTGCGTAACAGGACAGAAAAGATAAAAACAGGTACAATAAATCAGTGAAAATAAAAATAAATACAGCAGCAATAAAAGGAGGTGATAAAAGCCTTCAGCTGACTGTTTATTCCAAAAGTGGCAACTGGTTAGTTTGTTTTTGTCTTTGTTTGTTTGTGGAGTTAGGTTGCCAGCGCAGGTTATTGTACAGTATTGGACTCTGATGGTTACATTTATTTTAATTTGCTTATAAAAATTATCAAACATTAAAGCTGCACTATGTAAGTTTGTAATGCAGTCTGTAACTTTTCTAACAATATATTCTTAACATATTTCTTCACTCTGTCACTATCTACTGACAGACTGATGTTAGACAAAGTAATCTCTGAAAAAAACTATAGTCCCCTTGCTTCTCTATCAGCATTTATAAAAACACTAAAAACACAGAGTGACCCGGACAATGACCAGCCAATAAAAACAGAGTTGTTTGTCACGCCCCAACCCACGCCCCCGCCTGTCCCAGCCTCAGCGCCGCACATTCTCATTCAAAGGATTGCAAAGCGATGCAGGACTGATTTGTATGTGACACAAATGTATTAAATATCCCTTCTTCATCCCAGAGCTGGACTTTTCTTTTGTTTGTTTTTTGCCAAAAGTTAAGTGATCGCTTCATCCTTCACTCACAGGAATGAGGAAGTCACGAGCGAATTAAATCATGTCCAACCAACGTTGGACATGATTTAATTCGCTCGTGACTTCCTCGTGGCTTCGTGAAGCTCTGCTGATTTCTGCTGGTTTTTGTGTTGTAAGACCAGTGATTCATGGTTTTATTATATTTTTTAGAACGTTTTATTAACATATAATCACAGAACTTCGCAACGCAGAGACAGGACATGTAGAGGAGGTGGAGCATTCCAGAAATTCCATTCCTCCACTGACAGAAATGAGGAAGTCGCGAGCGGATTAAATCATGTCCAACGTTGCTACGTGAACCTCTGCTGATTTCTGTTGGTTTTTGTGTTGTAGGTCCAGTGATTCATGGTTTTATTATATTTTTTAAAACGTTTTATTAACATATAATCACAGAATATTGAAGCGCTCCGAGCGGACACACAGCAGGGGGCGGAGCTGCAGAACTCAAGTTCAACAGAAGCACGGACTGTGGCTCCCCCTCAGAGCCATATATGGTTCTGAGGGGGAGGGAGCAGAATGCTTTTACCTGATGAAAATTTTTCTAAGTCCCAGCGTTCTACAGAAATTACATAGTGAACCTTTAATAATTTTATATTCTAAATGTCACTGGTGGTGTTTTACTATTTCTTAAAGGGGACCACACATGCAAAATTCACTTTTTAATGTTTTTTTACTAAACTTTGGGTATTTACTTCATAAAAAAACAGTCCTTGTGCCAAAAAAATGCACCCAGTGGTTTATTTACTCTAAGTAGATTTATTTATTTTTGATAAATACACCAGGATTCACACTTCCTGCATTTATTGACGTCACAAGCCGCCAGCCAATCAGATCAAACCTGAGTCCAGCCCCTCACCTAGCAACCCCTGGTTAGGCTCAACCCACTTCTGTATTAAACACATGACTGTTGTTTTTCATGATTTCATCTCATCTTTTGTTTATATGTTCTTAATTTCATGTGTACAGCACTTTGTTGCAGCTGTGTTTTTTTAAATGGCTTTATAAATAAAGTATAATTGTTATTTTTATGTTTTAGTTCAATTTTTAGTGTATTTGCGATCGCTGCCAACGCGCAGCCGGCAAAAATTAAACGAGCGGACCACAGGCGGAAGGACCGGGTTCGACGGGACCCTCTTCCGGCGCGATGGAGCGGAGCTTCAACTGTACAGCCTTGCAGCAGCCTCGCAGCAGGCTCGCAGCAAGAGGACCTTCTCCTTACAGATTAATTTACGGGAGACACTTGGTGAACTTTGTGTTGTCTTCACTGGAACAGCGATAACTCCCAAAATCTCATCGCGTGCAACGAGCGGAGCTGGCGAAAACCGGAAGAGGAACAAGCTAACATTAGCTTCGGATTCGGCAGGTCTCATGCTAAAAGGAGCAGCAAACTGCGGCGCGCTCAGACGGGTTTCGGTAAGTTATCTTAAGCTAACACTAACAGTAAGTCAAATGAGTAATAAAAAAAGAGCTAATTTTAAAACAACAACACATTACAGATACTGGCTGTTACAGAGGGCGTGAACAGATCGTTGAAGGGCGTGGACTTCAAGAAACCGGTCGTTCAAAACGAAAGTTAAAAATGGCAGAATTAAAAAGGGTATAATTGATTATCTAATAATTATTTTGTGCATTAAATTGAAGGAATAGGGTCTGGATATCCCACAGAAATACCATAAAAATTTAAAAAATACATCTGAGGTCCCCTTTAATTGTATTGATCTGGAAAATGAAAACAAAGCCTCTTGCAAGTAGAAATGCAGAAATGTTTTAATCTCACTTATTTTCCTTTCTATAATTTATATATATTATTTATTTATATATTTTTTTGTTTGTTCGTTGTTCTTTTAGTGAGTCAAATTGGTTCTTCTCATCCTGAGCATTTAATTGTTCTGTTAACCTTGTATAAATCTGAATTTGATAAAAAAAAAACATACTTGAACTTGGGAATTTATTAATCATTTTGGAGAAATAGCCCTGCCTGGTGGACATATCAGGAACCGCCACTGCTCAGATGTGATAATTTCTCCTAAAGCTAGATGAACAGAGTCATGAGTCATAATATTCATGTTTGTTGCCCGTCCGATCAGTTAGCCTCTGATTTTATTAATCTTTTAACATCTTTAAACTTAATACAGTCTGTACGTGGGTCAACTCATCTTCTTGGACATACCTTGGACCTTATTATATCTCATGGGCTATCCATCTCACTCTGTGAAACATCTGAAACTGCCATCTCAGATCATTTCCCCATCATGTTAGAGTTTTCACCCCCTGAAGAGTTTAAGAAGTATTAATGTTTTTCTGACTAAATGTTTATCAATTTTTATGTTAAGAGTTAATGCTTAATTCAACACTTGTGAGAAAAAACATTTTAGTTTAGTGTCAAGATGTTTCATTAAACTGTTTCTTGAAGTGGGGGGTTTGTGCAGTCTTACTTCAAAGGCCCAGAGTTTCTTGGAGGATGGGCCCGTCCTTCTTTGAAAAGCCATAAGGTCTTTGATGAGTGAATGCATATCACCCATCCTACTTCAAGCCTGGCAGTTCTTCTAAAAAGAGTTGTGTGAAAAAACTAAGTGTCAAGAAACTATTTGCAATTAGGTTTGATCCGGCGCAAGAGTTGTGTGAAAAACACTAAGCTCGCTTTGTTCACATGACCTTGTAGCCTCCTTGGTAAAAGATCTGACAAATCTTTCAGATAAGACATTTTCTCCTGTAAGCGGCGCCTGGCACCGCTCTGAAAACAGTTTGATGAAAACATGTTTTGTTCAGATGTGAGTGAAGACACACACACCTCAAGGTATAAATGATAGTAGCGCACTTAGAGTCTTCGAAGTCTACCGTGAGGCTTTGGCCCAGCCGTCCGGCCTGCGTTGATGGTGATTCTCATCTGAGTTGAAAGCGGCTTCCCGACTCGTGTCATGGTGAGAGATCCTTGTAACATCAATGCCTTGTTGTGTGTACTGTTCTCTGTGGCGGGGTTTAATAAATGACACATTGATCCTAGCAGATAACAGTTTGTTGCAGTTAGTACTGTGGCAAGGTTAAACAGACACTTTTGATCTTAGCAAGAAAACTGTTTGTATGTTTATTGTATATCTGAAGAGATGTACAAATGTTTTGACTTTGTTGTTTCCTTTTCCTGTCACAGACTTCTTTAATAAATGACAGATCATTATTTTTAATTAAGTCTTGTTTGGGTTTTTTCTAAACAAGTGTGCCTACCTTTCCCGAACCAAGATAAAACATTAACCATTTTGGGTTGATCTGAAATTTCATAAAACAGCCCCCCTACCTGTCAGTAGGCCTGCCGTTGCAGGTCATTGGCTCATAATTTTACTCCTGAGACCGCTGGACTGTTTACCACTGCTTTTATGGACTTTCTAATTTCAAGTACAAATTAATTGTATCCACAGGACTTCCTTCTCTCTTTCAAAACCACCTGCTCTGACATTTTAGACTCCATCGCTCCTCTTCGGTTTAAATCCACCAAACCAAGAGTTGAGCCGTGGTTAAACGATGCAACGCGTACTCTCAGGAAAATATGTAAGAAAGCGGAACGACAATGGAAGAGAGACAAACTTCCTTCATCCGTAAAATTTCTGAGAGAATGCTTTAAAAATTACCAGAGATCTGTCAAAGAGGCAAAATGTCTATTTTTATCTGGTTTGATTTCAAATAATTGCCATTGTCCTAGAGTGTTATTTAACACTATTAATTCTGTTATAAATCCAGCTGTGCGTATTCTACCAGATGCCACAGCCACAAACTGTGAAAACTTTCTAAAATTCTTCCAGGATGAAGTGGCCTCAGTCAGACAGGTCACTGGTCCTGTTGCCCCTGACTACTCTGATGTCTCTGTAGCTCCGGTTGTGTTTGAGCAGTTTCAACCAGTGTCTCTTGCCACTCTCACTGATGTTGTTACAAATTGCCCTCTGGACTTTCTTCCATCCAGGTTTTAAAAGAGGTTTTTAATTGTATGGGTTTCTGTGTTTTAACACTTTTAAACTCCTGCCTTCGTTTAGGAATTGTCCTTGCTGCATTTAAACATGCTGTAGTTAGGCCCCTTCTTAAAAAACCTCACCTGGACCCATCAATTTTATCTAATTTTAGACCTATTTCTCATCTGCCTTTTTTATCTAAAGTTTTGGAAAAAATTGTTTTTATGCAGTAACAACCTGTTTTAGAAAATCATGGTATTTTTGAAACATTTCAGTGTGGTTTTAGATCCCGTCATTCTACCGAATGAGCCTTGTTAAAAGTCCGTAATGACATTTTCATGTCCATGGATGCCAAGTGACCCGTTGCACTGGTGTTGCTGGACCTCACAGCTGCATTTGATACAGTAGACCACACTGTCCTTCTATCTCGCCTTCAACGTTATGTTGGAATTTCTGGTACAGCACTCAAGTGGTTCACTGCCTACTTGACCAACAGAACATTCTCTGTCATGTTGGACACTCTTTCTTCCTCCACTGCCGTTCTCTCTTGTGGTGTGCCACAGGGTTCTATTCTTGGTCCTCTACTCTTCTCACTGTACATGCTGCCTCTTGGATCAGTAATAGCCAGACATAATTTTTCTTTTCACTGCTATGCTGATGATGTACAAATTTATCTACCAATGAAACCCAAAAACAGCAATCTTCTCACTCCCTACGCTGATTGTAACAGTGGCTTCACCGTAATTTTTTTGTTTTTAAACGAAGGAAAGACAGAATGCATCTTCTTCGAGATGATGCTCCCTGTAACTTTGGTGCTCTAACTTCCAAATACAGACCAACAGTTAAAAACTTGGGGGTGACATTTGACAAGGACTTAAAATTTGATAAACAAATAGCGTCTGTAGTCAAGGCCTGTTTTTATCAATTACGTCTTTTATACAAAGTTAAACCTTTTTTAAATCGTTTTGATTTAGAAAAGGCCATTCATGCTTTTATCACCTCAAGGCTTGACTACTGTAATTCCCTATATGCGGGAATTTCCCAATCCTCCATTAGACGCCTTCAATTGGTCCAAAATGCTGCAGCTAGACTTTTAACCAACACCTCCAGACGTGAACACATTACCCCTGTTTTATTTTCTCTCCATTGGCTTCCAATTGATTTTAGAATTAAATTTAAAATTTTATTATTCACTTTTAAAGCTCTCAATGGTCTTGCCCCACTGTATTTGACTGATCTTGTAACTGTCCATGAATATCAAATCCCGGTTAAAAACTCACTACTACTCCATCGCTTTCAATGCCAGCTGATTTGTATTGGATCGTTTTATTTATGATCTGCAATGTTTTTTATGTTTTTCGTGTTGTACCTCATTGTCTGTGTTGCCTGTTGCGTGTTTGTTTGTCCAGCACTTTGTGTGGACTTGTTCCTGTTTAAAGTGCTTTATAAATAAAATGGTATGGTATGGTATGGTATAGGAGAACACTGAGATCATCGAATACATTTCTCCTGTCCATCCCAAAGTCCAACTACAAACGATGGGGTGACCGGGCCTTTTCTGTCGTTGCACCCAGTCTCTGGAATAAACTACCTCTGGACTTGCGCTCCATCACTCATATGGAGTTTTTTTTTAATCTAATCTTAAAACATTTTTATTCAGGCAGGCTTTTAATACCTAGTAGTTCTTTGACATTCTTGTTAGGTCTTAATTGTTTTTAATTTTTAACTGGCTGTTTTTTATTGTTATTTTTTATTGTTTGTTTTATTTCTGTTTTGTTCAGCACTTTGTGCACCTTCTGGCTGCTGAAAGGGCTCTATAAATAAAGATTGATTGATTGATTGATGAAACAAAGACTCGTTCATCAGCTAAGGATTTATGGCACGCTCATTATACGTCTGCCTCGAGCTGAAAGCTTTAACTTTGAATGAAAATTCATTTTGAGGGAAGTTATATTTTGAAAAATCAACCAGACTACCGTTACTTCAGTAGATCAAAGGCAGACGGGAGAAGAGCTACAAAGGTAACCAGACTGACCTCCTCTCGGACGTCAAGGAAGCTCCATTTTTGACTGACCGTCTTGCAAGGTAAAGAGTCGCCATGTTACTAAAAGCGGACCTACGTCTAGCTGGAGGTCGCACGGAGAACGTGTCATTTCTGGTTGAATTCACTCAAGATAACTTCCTTTAAACCCATTTATCTTCCTCCTTCTCCTCCTCACTCTAAAACCTCTCCTTGCCAGTAACAACTAAGCTAAAAGCCTTCAGATAATAAGTAAAACTACTGTCTTATTACTTGTTTTCTGTTGTCCACGATTTAAATCTGCTGACGTTAAATTATAGGAATCTGATAGATCAATCAATGTACATGTTATGATGTTAAATTTATCATTTGTTAATAAATGATTCCAGTTCTGTTGGGTCAACTATAATTAACATTCCATGTGATTTACATCCCATCATCTGGTCACAAGATTTATTAATTAATCCGAAAAAGAGAGAACCCGTGAATAATTAAGTAAGTTGGTTGTCAGGATAATACCTGCTCATTCTTACATTCTGGTATACTGGACGGGTCAGTAAATCTGACCGTCAGCTATATTCCTACACTTATCATTTAGTAAACGCAAAGGGGACAAATGGAAGACTGCCTTTAAAACATCTCTTGGACACTTAAAATACTTGGTCATGCCCTTTGGGTTGACTAACGCCCGTCAGTTTTCCAAGCACTTGTTAACGACTTCCTTAGAGACTTTCTTCAGGTTTTTGTTTTTGTCTACTTGGATGATATCCTAATTTACTCTAAAGATGAAGTACAACACACCTAACACGTAAAAGCAGTCCATCCATCCATCCATCCATCCATCTTCTTCCGCTTATCCGGGGTCGGGTCGCGGGGGTAGCAGCCTAAGTAGGGAGGCCCAGACTTCCCTCTCCCCAGCCACTTGGAGCAGCTCCTCCGGGGGAATCCCAAGGCGTTCCCAGGCCAGCCGAGAAACATAGTCCCTCCAGCGCGTCCTGGGTCTTCCTCTGGGTCTCCTCCCGGTGGGACATGCCCGGAACACCTCACCAGGGAGGCGTCCAGGAGGCATCCTAACCAGATGCCCGAGCCACCTCAACTGGCTCCTCTCGATGTGGAGAAGCAGCGGCTCTACTCCGAGTCCCTCCCGGATGACTGAGCTTCTCACCCTATCTCTAAGGGAGAGTCCAGCCACCCTGCGGAGAAAACTCATTTCAGCCGCTTGTATCCGAGATCTTGTTCTTTCGGTCATAACCCAAAGCTCATGACCATAGATGAGGGTGGGAACGTAGATCGATCGGTAAATTGAGAGCTTTGCCTTTTGACTCAGCTCTCTCTTCACCACGACAGACCGGTACAGCGCCCGCTTCACTGCGGATGCTGCACCTATCCGCCTATCGATCTCACGCTCCAGTTTTCCCTCATTCGTGAACAAGATCCCGAGATACTTAAACTCCTCCACTTGGGGCAGGACCTCCTCCCCGACCCGGAGAGGGCATGCTACCCTTTTCCGGCTCAAGACCATGGCCTCGGATTTGGAGGAACTGATCCTCATCCCGGCCGTATCACACTCGGCTGCAAACCGTTCCAGCACGTCTTGTGCTGTCCGTCTTGTAAAAGCAGTCCTTCAACAATTATTAGAGAACCAATTGTTTGTTAAGGCCAAAAAATGCGAATTCCACAAATCTTCAGTCACATTTTTTGGGCTTTATCTTTGAGAGAGAACAGGTGAAATCTGACCCAGACAAGAAAAAAGCTGTGGTGGATTGGCCTACGCCCACAAATAGGAAACAGTTACAACGATTCCTGGGGTTTGCCAACTTTCACAGACGCTTTATTAAAGACTACAGCAAAGTAGCCACCCCTCTCACATAACTCACCTTTACTCTTACTAAGTTTTCCTGGACTAATGAAGCTGAGATTGCTTTCTCTGCATTGAAACATCTTTTTTCCACAGCTCCCTTCTTATCTCACCCAGATGTTTCAAAACTGTTTATCGTGGAGGTCGACACTTCTGACGCTGGGGTTTGGGCTGTCCTTTCACAAAGATCATCCGACGATGGGAAACTCCACCCGTGTGCTTTCTTCTCCTGTCGCCTGTCTTCAGCTGAGGCCAACTACGACGTGGGGGATTGTGAACTGTTGGCTATCAAGCTAGCCTTGGAGGAATGGAGACACTGGCTGGAGGGATCTGAACTACCCTTCATCATCTGGACAGACCACAAAAACCTCGCTTATCTACAAGGAGCAAAGAGTCTCAAAGCCCAACAAGACAGGTGGTCATTGTTCTTTACCCGTTTCAATTTCTCTATTACGTATATTCCAGGGTCTCGTAATGTTAAGCCAGACAGCCTTTCTCGGCAGTTCTCTGTAGTCAAAGGTCCCAATGCTCCCGAAGACATCCTCCCGTCTTATTGCAAGGTGGGTGCCGTAACTTGGCTGATCAAAAAAGACATCTTGGAGGTTCAACAAACCGAACCTGACCCTGGCTCTGGTCCCCCTGGGAGGTTGTTTGTCCCCACCTCCATGGTGAGCAAAGTACTGGACTGGCTCCACAATGCCCGGTTCTCATGTCATCCCGGCATCCGGCACATGCTTCACCTGGCCAAAGCATCCTTCTGGTGGCCAAACCATCAGAGAGATGTGAAGGAGTTTGTTTCAGCCTTCCCTATCTGCGCTCGAAATAAACATAACAACCAACCCCCACTGGTCTCCTCCTATTACTCTCCATCCCCAACCATCCTTGGTCCCACATCGCCTTGGACTTCATCACAGGTCTCCCAGTATCCAATGGTAATCCTGTCATCTGCACAATTGTTGATAATTTTTCTAAATCTGCACACTTCATACCTCTCCCTAAACTCCCTTCTGCTCTCGAGACTGCCTAAGTCATCACGGAACATGTCTTCCGCCTACATGTCATCCTGCAGGACATTGTATTGGATCGAGGCCCGTAGTTTGTCTCACATGTCTGGAAGGGTTTTGTGGAGCTCTGGGGGCCAATGTAAGTCTCACCTTGGGTTACCACCCACAGTCCAATAGACAGACGGAATGATGCAACCAAGAGCTGGAGACCACCATGAGGTGTGTTTCGAATCCAACTCGTCTTCTTGGAGTCAGCATCTCCCATGAATCAAATACGCCCACAACTCCCAAACTTCGGCAGCCACTGGTTGATCTCCGTTTGAGGTGGCCATGGGGTTCTCCCCTCCTCTCTTTCCTTCACAGGAGGCTGAAGTGGGCGTTCCCTCGATCCAACTTCACATCAAGCGCTGTCGTTGGGTATGGCGACAGACAAGAGCAGATCTGGCCAGATCCTCTGAGCAGAATAAACGGTTTGCGGATAGACACTGTTCCGAAGCTCCTAAGTACAAGGTAGGCCAGAAAGGTTGGCTCTCAACTAGACATCAATTTGAAGGACACCCCTAGGAAACTCTCACCTAGGTTCATAGGTCCCTTCCCTATAGTTAAGATGGTTAACTGGTTGGCGGTGAGACTCCAACTCCCACCTTCAATGAGGATACACCCGACCTTTCATGTATCCCACATCAAGCCCGTTACCACCAGCACTCTTCAGCCCCCGACAACCCCACACCCCCGGATGATCAACAACGCACTTGCATTTACCGTCATATGTCTCCTGGACATGAGACACAGGGGCCGGGGCATCCAATATTTAGTGGCTTGGGAGGGTTACGGTCCTTAGGAACATTCCTCGGTTCCTAGGTCTCGCATCCTGGACCCAGGATTCATCACCTCCTTTTTCAAGGCTCATCCCGAAAAAAGACTTAGATCACTGAGAGATGATCCTTGAGGTGGTGGTGGGGGGCACTGTGGGATTCCTGGGTTTTTGTCTGTTTGTTCCCTTTCCTTCCACTGCCAATCAACACAACTCATCACACCTGCTGCCGCTCTGAGGAAGACTGCTGACTTACCTACTTAAGCAGCTTCCAGACACCTCTTCAGTGCTGGGACATCTTCTTCCAATCAGACCTTCCACGGCCTGACTCCTCAGCCACTGGTCTTCACCACTGTGGATTATCGATGTCCCATCACCATCATCTTCACCACCTACTCCGTCTTGGTCAACCTGCTCCTCTCTCCAACGGGATCCTCTCCTTCAACTATCTGCAACCCCAGGATTTCCTCTGTCTACTCCCCCTCAGCCATCTCCTACAAAACCAAAAGTAAGAATGTCAGTTCTATTCAAGACTAAAAATCATCAAAATTATCAACGGAAATACACTCACCAATTCTCCCCGCTTACTTTTCAGCTGCTTGAGTAATTTTATCTGCACCTGTAAATAAACATCACTTACCTTTTATCCTGCCTCGTGTCTTTACTTCCTTGGTCTGCTATTTGGGGTCGATGTTGTATCAAAACCTGATAACATCTGATGCTAAATGGTCTGAAAAGTTTATTTGAGTTAGTTTTAATAGATTGTTTGCTTCAAGGTCTAGCAGGTGCAAAACAAGAACCATTGTTTAATGTTTAACCACTTGCTCTGATCTAGAGTGAAGTCCATTCAAACTCCTTTCTTTAAAATAAGCACCACATACATTGCCTATAAAAAGTATACACCCCCTTGGATGTTTTATGTTTTATTTTTTAATTGCTGTCATAGATCAACCACAATCAATATAATTTGGTTTTCTGTACAAAAAACCCTTCAATGTCAAAGTGAAATCAAATTTCTACAAATTTGTACCAATTAAATAGAAATACTGTATATAATGTAAAATCAGTGACTGCATACATATTCACCGACTTTAAAGTGACTTGTAATTAATTTAATAAGAAAGATTATTGAAAAGAAGAAGTCAGTGGATGGATACAAATGGATTTTGAAAGTCTTAAACATCCCCAGGATCAGTAACCAAATGTTGCCAGTAACCCAGAGGCTCAGATTTGTGTCACAGTCATTCATCTGTATTGATTGTTCTGTCTGCGATTAACATGAATCATCTTGTTAACAGATGTGACCCTGAGCTGTGACCTTCCACTTCATTTACAGGAAAGAACGTGGTGCTGAAGCTACGCTATTAATAAAACTTGACTTAAAATCAGTTCATCTCACTAGACTTCACAATGAAAGTCTGATTACAGGGATACAGGTTCATGTGATAAGGCACAGATGGATAAACAAAGACTACAAAAGCAGTGAGCAAAAATATAAAAAATATTCTACCCTTGTCAAGTTCTGACTTTATCATTATTGATGTATTTCTTTAAAGCCAAACAAATTTAATGTTTAAATAATTATTTCTGGTAAAAGGTAATGCAAGAATCTTACTTGGAATTTTCCTTAGACTGAAGAAGTCCTCTGGATAGGGGATGAAACGTTTCTTACTTAAAGAAACTGGTCCAGATGACATGATTTAACCTTTTTTGTTGTTATTTACTCGGCTGATTGAGCTTATAAACTTTTTTTCTTCTACACTCTTAACAGCTTTGTTCCTAGAGGTATGTATAAGCAAAAGATGGTGAAAGCACAAAAGTTAGAAATCTAGTCAATGTTCAAATTATAATAATAATAATGATAATAATGTCTTTGTCTGTCATCTGTGTATGTTTCCCATACACAGACGAAATTCGTCTCTGCATTTAACCCAACCACCACCAGGTGGTGTAGTGAGCAGCCAGAAAGCGCTCGGGGAGCTGGAGAATTAGGTGTGCACTCATAGACACCCCAAGGTGTGTAGTGGCCGGGGCGCGAACCCGCGTCCTTCGGGTCCCAAGTCAAAAGCCCTGCCACTACACCATCTTGGCTTATATTGTGATAATAGGACGTTTGGGGAGTCAAATTTTATCTACAGTATAATGTATATCCCATTCAGTGCAGATATGTAAATCAGTTATCACAAGTAATAACAAGCATGTCAAACTAAATTACTACACATGAACACGCGCGCAGGGAAAAACTTGAGTGACCGTCTTTTGTCCTTTTACAACACATATTTTTATTGCCTTTTCCTAAAGCTAAAAACAACGAAAACAACTATTTTCAATGTTTAAAAAGCCAGTATGAACACTCTAATTTTAAACATCAGAGAGAGGCCAGTACAGATGGCATTTACCTTAACAAGGACTAATACTAAACTATTGCATAATATTTCTTTTTTTTTGCGGAAAAAAACATGGTTGAGTGAAAACTTGAATCAGTATTTTTTAAATTCATTATTGTATAAATAGGGAAACAAACAAGACAACTTGACAAACCCCTATAGTTTGTGTTTGATAGCACTATATTGTGTTTGATAGGAAAACACTAGCCTGACAAACACTGGAAACTAACTTATAAAGAGTTGAAAGGTTAGCATAAACCTGTTGACAATTTATGTTAAATCTCTGAAGTGAAGACTGAAAAGGCCATAAATTAAAATGTATATTATTCTACTTACTTTGCATCTATATATTGTGTTTGACAGTAGTATCAGCTGGTAGATTATTCTAAATGTAGAGATCTGTGATCAATACAGAAGTATATATATATCATGGATACTAACACTCGTACTGGATCATTACTACTGTGATGGGATCAGTACTTCAGTTTGTGTCTATTTCAGTATGCTGCCAAAAATGTTTTGCAAATAACTGAATAACTTATCTTTAATACAATGTCACAAGAAAACTCTCAGTTGAACTGACTCTTTCATACTGAGGTTGATCCATAATACAATAATGTGATCCCTCACCTATCATGGGAGTTACGTTCCAGAGATCCCCCGTGATAGGGGAAAATACCTGAAGTAGTGGCATTATGGTTATTTTATTACTTATATACTGTATACAGTATAGTGAAGGCAAACCAGCCACTAGGGAGCACAAGCCAGTGTATCTCTTGTGCCGGTCCCAAGCCCAGGTAAATAGTGAGGGTTGTGTCAGGAATGGCATCCAATGTAAAACACTTTTGCCAAAACCATAATGCGAGTTCATCAAAGTGAAACCATACCGGATCGGTCGAGGCCCGGGTTAACAACGTCCGCCACCGGTGCTGTTGACAAACAGGGTGCCGGCGGAAATTGTACTACTGTTAGTCGAAGACCCCGAGGAGGGAAACGTGTCAGGAGACAGAGGGAGAGGAGGAAAGTGAAGAATGTAGGACTGAGGGTTGCAACTCTAAATGTGGGGACAATGACAGGCAAAGGTAGAGAGCTGGCTGACATGATGCAGAGAAGAAAGGTAGATGTTTTATGTGTCCAAGAGACCAAGTGGAAGGGCAGCAAGGCTCACAGTATTGGAGCAGGGTTCAAACTGTTTTACCATGGTGTGGATAGAAAGAGAAATGGAGTAGGGGTGGTCCTGAAGGAGGAGTTGGCAAAGAATGTAGTAGAGGTGAAGAGAGTGTCAGATAGGGTGATGTGTCTGAAGGTAGAAGTAGAAGGTCTGATGCTAAACATAGTCAGTGGTTATGCTCCACAGGTTGGATGTGATGGGGAGGAGAAAGATAAATTTTGGAAAGATTTGGATGAAGTGATAGAGAGTATTCCCAGGGAGGAAAGAGTGGTGATTGGAGCAGACCTGAATGGACATGTTGGTGAAGGAAACAGAGGGGATGAGGAAGTGATGGGTAGGTTTGGTGTCAAGGAAAGAAACCAGGAAGGACAGATGGTGGTGGATTTTGCCAAGAGAATGGAAATGGCTATAGTCAATACCTATTTCCAAAAGAGGGAGGAACATAGAGTGACCTATAAGAGTGGAGGAAGGAGTACACAGATCGACTACATTCTGTGTAGAAGAGGAAACCTGAGGGAGATTGGAGACTGTAAGGTTGTGGCAGGGGAGAGCGTGGCCAGACAGCATCGGATGGTTGTGTGTAGAATGACTGTTGTTGCGAAGAAGAGAAAAAGAGTAAAATCAGAGAAGAAGACCAAATGGTGGAAGCTAAAGAAGGAAGAATGTTGTGAGAAATTCAGAGACGAGCTGTTAAAGGCTCTGGGTGGTAAGAAAGAGCTTCCAAGTGACTGGGCTACTACAGCAACAGTAATTAGAGAGACAGGTAGGAAGGTACTTGGTGTGTCATCTGGACAGAGAATGGATGATAAGGAAACCTGGTGGTGGAATAGTGAAGTGCAGGACGCCATTCAAAGAAAGAGATTAGCCAAGAAGAAATATGACAGTGAGAGGACTGAAGAGAGGAGACAGGAATATAAGGAGATGGGACATAGAGCAAAGAGGGAAGTAGCTAAGGCAAAGCAGAGGGCGTACAATGAGTTGTATGGGAGACTGGACACTAAAGAGGGCGAGAAGGACTTGTACCGATTGGCAAGACAGAGGGATCAGGCTGGAAAGGATGTGCAACAGGTTAGGCTTATTAAAGATGGGAATGGGAATGTTCTAACAAGTGAGGAGAGTGTGATGGGAAGATGGAAGGATTACTTTGAGGAGCTAATGAATGAAGAGAATGAAAGAGAAAGAAGAGTGGAGGTCATAGAAACTGTGGACCAGGAAGTGGGAAAGATTAGTGAGGGTGAAGTCCGGAAAGCTCTGAAAAGAATGAAGAAGGGGAAGGCAGTAGGACCTGATGACATACCAGTGGAGGTTTGGAAATGTCTTGGAGAGGTGGCAGTGAGTTTTTTTACTCAAATATTTAATGGAATATTTGAGGGTGAGAAAATGCCTGAAGAATGGAGAAGAACTGCACAAAAACCATAGATATACGGGAGTATCAGATGTGGTATATCTCCGCATCCTTCACATATACGGACAATTTCCGGGAATTTCCGTATCGCATCCTCGGAAAATCCAGTTTCGGATATTCCCGGATACGAACAGATCCGAACTTTATTGATCCTTAAAAAATCACAAAATCCGGATACTTCATCTGCTGCGGATCCGGAAATATGTGGCTCTGTTATCCCTCAGGATTACTGCTTACATCTCTTCGGATACTTGCCGCATATATGACGTATGATTGTTTATATTTACGTATACGTGACAGATGTCAGTCGGATATTTATGGATTTTTATCTGTGAAGTATCTGTGAAGTATGCGATTTCTCAGAGATCCAGCAGATCTTTGACGTATCACGTTGAAGATGTCAGTCGTATATTTATGGATTTTTATCTGTGAAGTATCTGTGAAGTATGCGATTTCTCAGAGATCCAGCAGATCTTTGACGTATCACGTTGAAGATGTCAGTCGTATATTTATGGATTTTTATCTGTGAAGTATCTGTGAAGTATGCGATTTCTCAGAGATCCAGCAGATCTTTGACGTATCACGTTTAAGATGTCAGTCGTATATTTATGGATTTTTATCTGTGAAGTATGCGATTTCTCAGAGATCCAGCAGATCTTTGACGTATCACGATGAAGATGTCAGTCGGATATTTATGGATTTTTATCTGTGAAGTATGCAATTTCTCAGAGATCCAGCAGATCTTTGACGTATCACGTTGAAGATGTCAGTCGTATATTTACGGATTTTTATCTGTGAAGTACCTGGAAATATGCGATCCCTCAAGAGTTCCAGCAGATCTTTGGCGTATCACGTCGTTGCAGATGTCAGTCGGATATTTAAGGATTTTTCATTTATGCAAATTCATGCATATTTGGGAATATGATATACTCTGCCTGAAAATACAGGTTTGCATGTAGGTAGACCATGTAAAACACCAATGGTTACCGGTAGTTGTTTTTTTTTTACCCTAACCCTCCATTTATTTTTTATTTTTAATATGTGAAGCACTTTATATAACTACATTTGTTTTAAATCTGCAATACAAATAGTTGGCTTCTAACATCTTTACATTTTAACATCACCCAGTTTTCTACATCAACATTAGTCTTCAATTTAGATTTATGTACCAACATCATGATGTACAAATCACAAGCTGGACCAAAAGCAGTCTAGTAAATACACAGTGGTTTGTATCTTCAAAACTACTACGGTAATGCAAACATCAGACAAAACTGACCATGACTTTAAATTTATTTTTTATTTTTTTTATTAACACCCCCCCCCCACACACACACACACACACAAAGAGAAGAAGAGGAGATATATGGATGCAGTTAGAGAGGACATGAAGGTAGTTTGAGTGAGGACAGAGGATGCAGAGGACAGAGTGAGGTGGATGAGGATGACTCGCTGTGATGACCCCCTGAAAAGGGAAAAGCCAGAAGAAGGTGCTCAAGGCAGCCTGGGTTGCATTTCAGAGGCGCTCCTCTCTCGCAAAATCCTCCATCCTCTTAACTTTGTAGGCAATCGTGGAGCTCAGTAAAGAAGGTATTTGTCAACATATTTGACTCCTTTTTAACTGACAGAAAAGTCTAATGTTCATGTAATAACAGCGTCCATGAGGTTAAGACTTGTACTCGAAGAACAAGGGAAACAGCGTGTGTTGGGGTAACCTAGGTTTGACACCCTGATGCATGCTCAATAATCCAGGTAGAAAAATCTAAAAAAGCTAAGTCTGGTCCTCTGGACATTAAAAAAAAAAAAACCTGTAGAAACGTTTCGTCTTTCGTCCGAAAGACTTCCTCAGTCTGAGAAGCTGTATTCAGCTCAGTCTTATAAATAGCACCCTCTTACAGTGGATCAACCAGTTGGCTGATGACAGCCTGAAACCAGCTGCTCACATGAGCAAGGAGGACCATCAGCCTGACGATGGATCGTTAACACCCTGATGGTTGTTTGCTATTCACAGAGGGCTGAGTGATACTAGCAATAACAGCATTGTAAGTGGGGGACAGTTGAACCCGGAGGCCTCCACCTCTGTTTAATGATGGACGGTTTCTTTTCACAAAGATGGCCTCCTTTACTCCTCTCTCAAACCATCGTTCCTCTCTATCAAGGATGTGAACATCTTCATCCCTGAAAGAGTGACCGCTGGCCTGGAGATGAGTGTAGACTGCAGAGTCCTGACCTGATGATGTTGATCTTCTGTGCTGGACCATCCTTTTGGCCAGTGGCTGTTTAGTTTCCCCGATATAAGACTGATCACCCTCCTGACACTGAACAGCATACACAATATTACTCTGTTTGTGCCAGGGGACTGGATCTTTGGGATGAACCAGTCTTTGCCGTAATGTATTTTGGGGTTTAAAAGCCACTGGGAGGGGGGTATACAAGCCACCCAGTGGCTTTTAAACCCCAAAATACATTACGGCAAAGACTGGTTCATCCCAAAGATCCAGTCCCCCGGCACAAACAGAGTAATATTGTGTATGCTGTTCAGTGTCAGGAGGGCTGTGATCAGTCTTACATCGGGGAAACTAAACAGCCACTGGCCAAAAGGATGGCCCAGCACAGAAGATCAACATCATCAGGTCAGGACTCTGCAGTCTACACTCATCTCCAGGCCAGCGGTCACTCTTTCAGGGATGAAGATGTTCACATCCTTGATAGAGAGGAACAATGGTTTGAGAGAGGAGTAAAGGAGGCCATCTTTGTGAAAAGAAACCGTCCATCATTAAACAGAGGTGGAGGCCTCCGGGTTCAACTGTCCCCCACTTACAATGCTGTTATTGCTAGTATCACTCAGCCCTCTGTGAATAGCAAACAACCATCAGGGTGTTAACGATCCATCATCAGGCTGATGGTCCTCCTTGCTCATGTGAGCAGCTGGTTTCAGGCTGTCATCAGCCAACTGGTTGATCCACTGTGGGAGGGTGCTATTTATATCAGCACTTTGTGTGGACTTGTTCCTGTTTAAAGTGCTTTATAAATAAAATGGTATGGTATGGTATAAGACTGAGCTGAATACAGCAGCTCAGACTGAGGAAGTCTTTCGGACGAAAGACGAAACGTTTCTACAGGGTTTTTTTTTGCTTTGTTTTTTGCATGTCCAGAGGACCAGACTTAGCTTTTTCAGACTAGGTTTGACACGTTTGGCTTGGGTTTGGATCACTTTGGTTCCTTGGGATGCCTCCCTCCCGGTCTGGCGCATAACGAAGCCACTTCTTGACAGTTTCGCTGTAGTCCTCGTCAGTTAGCTTTGGGTCAAACTGCCGAGCAGCAGCTGAAAGACACAAAAATAAGAGTGAGGAAGATGGTGTATATTTGATAAAATTGTATACCCCCCTCCCCTCTTTTTTTTTTTTTTTGAGAGGTGCGCCATGTTCTGCTTTTGGTGTGTGCACAAACTGTGCACAAACTGTGCACAAACTGTCCCACAAATTAGTATAATTCTTGATCTGAAGTCAGGGGCCACACAAAATCGTTTCAGGGGCCACAAATGGCCCTCAGGCCACACTTTGGACATCCCTGATATACAGTATTTGAAAAATTTCAAAACATTTCATTAATAGCAGATGTTCTGTGGCACATTTTGAACGTTTAGATAAGAATTTGTGCTCAAGTGCCTAGAGAGCTTAACATATATTTCCTTGAGGAAAAATGAGCCAGACCACATTGAAATGGTCTACATTTAATAAATGAATGCAGTTCAGTCTATCAAATAAATTACCATCTTTTGACGAACTGATTCTTCCATCAGTAATGACTCCACCCCATGAAGTCTTGTTCACTGGTGACTGGCAGCTGGACAGGGAATGTATAAGTTGCGGTGGCTGGTCCCCGGATACCACCTTGTCATGTTGCCCTCTCTCAACTTGTTCTTGATGAACTGCACATCTCTGGACAGATCCTTCACCACCACAAGTACTTCAGTGAGCACTGAAGTCATCTTGTGGATGGCAAGGTCTTTAGAAGAAAAGTTAAAATCATTAAATGAGAAACAAAAATAACCTGCTAATGACACAGTGAGGAATGTCTAACAGACTTGCCTTTCAAAAGCTGCTCTTCATTGCTGTCATCTGTGGTTCCATCTGTAAAACACAAACGTTCATACAACTTCATCTTTGCATACATTTTGAAAGGTTGGAGCATGTGTGTGCATAATTGATGTTGATTTTATTTTGGTTAGAAATTCATTCATTCATTCATTCAACCTTTATTTACCGGTAGTCAGGTAAATCTTTTGAACCTCATGGGCTCATTTACGAAAGCGACCTGCTAAAACTAAAGAACAATGAACAGCAATGGTAGAATTTCCTTAAAATGTAATGTTAGTGTTTGGTCAACAGGGAACAGTTTGTTAACAGAAAGGGCATTTTCTGTATGTAATCAGGAATACACAGGACCACAATGGAAACCAGTCTCTGGGGGCTTTGTGTGATGTTTAGCTTTTAAGCAACATTGTATACCCGTACAAATTGTTAATTAGTGTTGTATAAAGTACCTCAAAGTAATACTTTAGTAAAAGTACAAGTACCTTATCATAAAATTACTTTGGTAAAAGTTAAAGTCTCCTGTAAGAATATTACTGGAGTAAAAGTCCTAAAGTATCTTATTTATTTTGTACTTATCAAAAGTAAAATTATTATTTTTTTTTTCCTTCTTTCGGCTTTTTCCCTGCGTTAGGGGTCACCACAGCGATCTAGTCGCATGAAGATTTGGCAGTTGTTTTTACGCCGGATGCCCTTCCTGACACAACCACAGACCACCGAGCAACCACAGCCCTCTGTGTGGAGCAGAGAGCTGATATCTAGGGTTCCCGGGGGAGCAGATGGTGTGGGTTAAGGGCCTTGCTCAAGGGCCCAGAGTGGGGCAGATGAGGGTGGAGACAAGTGTGACCGCTTCACTTATCCCACCCACATCTTTGATGTTGTCGGTACCAGGGCTTGAACCGGTGACCTTCCGATCACAAGCGCACCTACTTAACCTCTGCGCCACCACTCCCACTTATCAAAAGTAAAATATTTTCCAAAATACATTTATTGGGAGGTGATCTCTCCCAAAAAATAAAAAAAATATAATAATAAAATAATAATTTTTTAAAAGGCATGCAGCTGTGATGGATTGTGTACAAACTACTGTAATGTGGTGTCAGAATGGTAACTATTTACTCTTCTGATCCAACCACAATTAAATTCACTTTATCCAGATGCAGTTATCAGGATAGTATTTTTGGACAATCGGTCTTTTGCAGACACATGACATTTTGCACTCCCGGTCGCCATTTTCCGGGGATACCCGTTCAGTTAAACAGAGGAAGTCCATGCCTTAGCTGCTACCTCGTAAGGATCAATGTTGATAATTGAAGCTAACTTCACCATGTAACGTTCTCTGGCTTCAAGGTTGAGTTTCTCTCTATAAGGCTTCTGCTCATTTTTATATTTAGTTTGCATTTTGCTGATGTTATTGTTCTGTATCGCACTGTGTCTAACATGGACTTCCTCTGTTTAAATTAACGGGTATCCCCGGAAAATGGCGACCGTAAGTGCAAAAAGATATGAGCCGTGACGTCACGTGCAAAAGACCGATAATGAGCCAGAATGAAGGAGTAACAACTTCCTACATCTTACCTTTTTTCAACACTGTTGTCTTGAAACTGGTATGTGATTCTGAAAAAAAAAAAAGAGATGGGGGATTAATATGCTGCATTGAAAAAAGCTGAAACAATGAATAATTGTAGATTTGGATCAAAATCAAGCAATTATACTATAATATTGTTATTGTTCATTATGAAATACTAGCCTAACTAAATGTCTAATTATAACTATACCAGGACCAATACAGTCTGAGACTTTACAAAATGCACAACCAAACTTTAATAAATAATAATTTTATTCATAAAGCGCTTTCAAACAAAGTGCTGAACAGTTACAAAAAGATAAGAATCAATATAAAAAGGTTGTAAGAACAAATAAAACATTGAAAAAGGATTATATATTACAAATTTTCCTGTTTTGGCATGAGTCACCCAATATGCACGGTTTAGATTGGCTGACTCGCACCACGTGATTCAGTAACAGCACGCGATTGGTCTGTTTTTGGCGGAATGCCGGTTTGGCCCGGTTAGAAAACCATAAAAACATTTGTGAACTTTCGAAACACATCAACATATTAAATATGTACGGTTTCAGTGACTTTTCTGGGCTATAACCAGTAGGCCAAACCGGTGTTCCGTCGAAACGAACAGACTAATCGCGTCCGTTACTGAATGACGTTGTGCGAACCCCGCCCCCGCCCCAACATGTACGCTTTTGATTGGTTAACTCGCACGACGTCAGTCAGTATCAGCGCTCGATTGGCCCGTTTGAATTTGCCCGGGTAGACAAAAGATATTTTAAAATAACACTTGAAAAGTTTCTAAACACAGCGAAATGTTAACGAATAGGTCTGACAACAATACACCGAAACTGTACGGTTCAGTTTCTATTTGTAAACGGAGCTAAATTAATAAGTACACGCCAATATTCATGCATTTTTGTTAGTTGACATATTAAACTGCGACATACGTACAAAACAATGTAGGTATTTTTAAATAAACATAGATAAGATTAAATTAATATCACCAACCTTACTGCAGAGGTGCTCAGAGTAGCATTAAATTCCAGGGTTCAGTCAGACCACACGTTGCAAACAATCCAG
>JBBPBX010031473.1:9238-19338 GCA_038048925.1 Garcialebias charrua
TACATATAAAAAATACACAACAATAATACATACATACAATAGGAGAAAATAAAAGACAAGACATATATAAAACGAAAGGCGGCAGAAGAAGAATTTTTTTTATTTTACCTGCCCCTTACATTCCAATAAACAATTCATACAACCAACTCATTTGATTTCCAAAATAACTTAATTTTAACCTCCAATAAACACTTCGTACAACAAACTCATTTGATTTCCAAGATAATGAACAACTTAATTTTGAATTTTTACCTTCTGTATCTCATACAATTTCTAAATTCCAACACATTTAAATATATGTTTTTACTCGTTTAAACTTAATCATTCTTTTGAAAACAACCATTGATTGAACCACTTTAATATCTGATTCCAGTTCATTACATAACCCAATTCCTTGAACTATGGGAGATCTTCCCCTCAAACTAGTCCTAAAATGTCGCTTCACAAATACATTTGTCCCCTTAAGATTTAACTACTCGTTCTCCTAACAAAACACTTCTGAATATTTGAAGGAAGTGCATTATTCTGTGCTTTATACAAAACAAAATACTTGTGAATATTTGAAGGAAGTGCATTATTCTGTGCTTTATACAAAACTAACAAAATATTATAATCAACTAAATCATAAAACTTCAACAGTTTCATTTTTATAAAACAACATGCTTGACGGATTATGGAAATTCTTTCTGGTGATAATTCTAACAACTCTCTTCTGCAATATAAAAATTGGCATTGTAATTGATTTACACGCTGTACCCCAAACGCTAACACCATACATTAAGTGTGGCACAAATAATATATTATACAACAAATAAAGTGCCTTATCATTTAATAAATCTCTAACTCTGTAAAATATCGCAATATACTTAGATAATTTTGCTTTAACTGAACTTATATGTTGTTTCCAAGATAATTTATCATCAATGGTGATGCCCAAGAACCTCACCTCATGAACTCTCTGAATCTCAGATCCGTCAATTAAAAATGGTACATCAATTGATTGATTTTTATTACTAAATATCATGTAACTAGTTTTATCAAAATTCAACGTTAATTTATTAACTTTAAACCAAGTCTGAATTTTTGCAAGTTCTGTCATCATTAATTTCAAAGTTTGTTCAATATTGTTACCACAACCAAAAAAAGTGGTGTCATCAGCAAAGATAATGCATTTAAGGAGTCCAGAGACCTGCACCAAATCATTTATAAATAATTTTGGTCCTAGTATCGATCCCTGAGGAACTCCACATGTAATAGTTCTGGGCTCAGATTTCACCTCATCCATTTGCACAAACTGTTTCCTATCACTTAAATAGGCGCTTTTAAATAAAATTATTATTATTATTATTATTATTATTATTATTATTATTATTATTATTATATTATTATTATTATTATTATTATAAATAACTACACACCCATTTCAATGCCAGTCCTCTAATACCATATATATGTAACTTATCAAGAGTATATTATGATCAACTGTATCAAACACTTTTTTAAAATCAACAAATACACCCACACAATACTGTTTATGATCCACTGCTGTAGTTATTAATTCCATTAACTCCATCAGAGCCATGGATGTTGAATTTCCTGTTCTGAACCCATATTGATTATTGGTGAGAATATTATATTTTCAACAAATTGATCCATCCTGATGACAAACAGTTTCTCCAAGATTTTTGAAAATTGTGACAATAATGATATTGGTCTGTAGTTGTTAAACTAAGATTTGACACTAATTTTAAAAAGAGGTATCACCTTAGCCACTTTCATGCGATCAGGAAATACTCCAGATGAAAAGGATAAGTTACATATATATGTGAAAGGCTTAAAGGTATTGTGACATTGTGTTGGAAATTTGCATATTTGTCACAACATATATATCTTATATCATTCAGCTATGTTCGTTTTTGCAAAATAAATTATAAATATAATAAATTTCATTACAAGTTATAGTAATTTTTTCGCTGTGATACGCCCCTAGAAATCCGAGAATTTCCTCATACGTCATCAGTGACGTGCCATTGGGGAGAAGGCAGAGCCTTGCCCGTTTGTCTGGTGTGGTAACTGCTTGCCATACAGATTCATTTTCTGAAAGATCGCCTCTTTTTTTGTGTAACTTGAAAAATGCCATCACGTTGTAGCGCATTTGGGTGTTATAATATCAGCAGTATCAAGTGAGCATTCACAAATTCCCAAAAGATGAGAAACTTTGCCTAGAATGGACCAGACAAGTACAGAGAACGAGGGACCGATGGTGTCCTACTAAAGAATCGTATGTCTGCATCGACCATTCTACTGCCGATCAGGTAACATCAGTAAGGTTTTTTTTATTCATGGAGGGTTTATTAATGAGAGTTTTGGATGATTTACTGTCTTCAAATGATAAATCTCAAACGCGATCGGGCCTCGCTGTTAGCTTAGCGTTAGCCCAAGAACAAAGAACCACAGGAGAAGCTAAACCCACTTAGCAACTGTTTATGAAATAAACCGTGTCTAAATCACTTTTCCATTGATTGAGTGTCCAATAACTGTATTTGATGAATAATAACCTTTCGATTGCTTTAATACATTCAAGTACTAACAATAAGTTGTGTTTGTTCGCTGCTAACAAACTAGCCGATATAACATCAGTAGTACACACACGTTGCTTGTTATGTATTTTTAAATGATGTCTGCGCGATCAAGTAACATAAGTAAGTTTATTTATTCCGTGAGGGTTTATTAATGAGAGTTTTGGACGATTGACTGTCTTAAAATGATAAATCTCAAATGCAATCGGGCATGTTTTCTGCTAGGAAGAATGATAAATAAACCCACATGAACCTCCAGCACATTTTTTCAAAGCTGCATCATGTATTAAAAAGTTTTCCATTGATAGAGCATAAAATAAAATGATTAGAGCAAGATTAAAACTTCTATTGCTTATATTGACAAAAGTTACTTTATTTTGATGAAACAAACTCATAAAGTTATTTGTTGTCAGACTCAACCTTATGAAAAGCACTGTTAATTTTCGTATTTACTCATTTCATAAATGCAAATTAAATCATGGGATCTAATCAATTCATGAAGGAGCTAGTGAATTCGAATCATTTTTTTTTTTTTTTAGACAGTAGAATATTTAGATGTCTAATTAACGGTACAAATTTCATTCTGTCAACAATAATGTCAAAATATTTTGGGTGCTCTACACAAAAATACTAAAATACCCACTTTGCATAATAAATAACAACATTATTTTTTGGCAAATAGCTAAATAAATAATATGATATAAGTAAGTTTTTACTATATCATCACTCACAATTTCACCAACCTAAAAAAAACATTACATTTATGTGTATGTTACACATTTTTGAACTTTTGTTCATGTTTATAGTGTGTAATGTTGTTTTTCTCTCTCTATGAAATTGCTGGAATTATGTCCAGCTTTCCAGGATCAACCATCTCAACATCTGATGAACCACAAGAGTCATGGCCTTCAACTAGTCAAGTTACCAAGGTAAATTTCTGGCATAAAAATCGCAATTAAAACTTACTAATTAGTTTAAAATAAATCTAAATCGTGATTCTGAAATATATAATTTTTATTTATGTTTTCTTAGAATTCTCAAACCACACAAACAAGGTACAATTCAAGATCTGTCAGAGGACACGTTTGTTTAAGAAAGGGCACAAAGAACAAAGGTATTTTGAAAAATAATGTTTTTTTTGTTTGTTTGTTTGTTTGTTTGTTTGTTGTTTTCCTTTGACAGGCTATGTGGAAGCTGTTAGGAAGGAGGTAATTGATCTCTGCACAGGTGAATCAGAGGACCAGCCTGGAGAATAGGTTCACGTGCCACCTCCACTCAGCATCCAGATATTTACACAACAGTTCCAGAGACATTCCAGATACCAGTAATCATTCAACATTGGGCCATTTGAAGCCAGTGTAGACACCTGCTGCTGAAAAAGTGTTGCGGATCCTAGTCACAACACATGATCGAAGTGGAACTCTGTAGAATTCTGTAAAATAAAGATGTTTTTGTTGATTTTGTACAGATTCATACATTTCTGATTTTTTTGTTTGTTTTTAATACATTTAAATTAGAAAAAAATCAATGTCAAACAGAAAATTTTTTGGTGTCATTAAATTTTGTAAAATGTGTAAATTGTCAATGTACCATTTGTTTAACATCTTAAAAATAATTTAATATATGTGTTTAAACTTTTTTCATTAAAAACCAATAAATTACATAATATTTATTTTTATATGTAAATTATAAAGATATATTTATATGATAAAAAAGGCGTTCAATACAGAAACAACTGGACTTTATTTGTAACAGAAAACGTTTCGCTCTCTATCCATAGGGCTTTCTCAATTCAATTGGATAAACGGTGAAACGTTTTCTGTAACAAATAAAATCCAATTGTTTCTGTATTGAACACTTTTTTTGATTTTATCATGTCCTGGACGACTGAGAATCTCCACCAGCATATATTTATATAATTTTGTGATATATCAGATCTTTGCTTTATTTACAGTGGAGAAATATTTATAAAACAATACAATTGTTTTGTGTTTTCATTGAATTAAAAATATTTTTATGATAAAACTAGGCAGTAAGTAAGCAGTAATCATTAAATGCACTGATGTAATTCAGACAGAATTTCAGTGAAAATTCATTTTTGAAGTGATAATTCATAAATATACTCTCAAGATATAGTGAACATTCAATTCAGTGTATTTACACATGCACATTACATCTGTGGAAATAAGAAATATGTTTTTCATGTTAAAATAAACATTAAAAAAGTACAGATACTTCAAAGGTTCTCATATTTTTAAACTACAATTAATGTTGAATAATTATTAGATACATTAATTAAAAAAATACCAATCAGTGCTCTGTAAACGAGATAGATCGGGTTCCATGACTTTTCCTGCCTAAAATCCTCCCTCCTCTGCAGTGTCGGTTCAGACTCACTTCCTGAACGGTAAGGTTCATATAAATACGGTTGAATACCTTAATTAAAACCTGCTGGCTCTTGTTCATCACCAGAACTAACTTCACCTTCCAAAACTGAAGACAAATTGCTTAGATCAACACTAGAAATGCTGCACTCGTCTGATTCGACTTTCTCCGCCATTAATATTTACATGCGCGTTGGAGTAGCGCCTACCCAAGTGCACGTCACTGATGACGTACACGGAAATTCTCGGATTTCTAGGGGCGTATCACAGCGACAAAATTACCATAACTTGTAATGAAATTTTAATATATTTATAATTTATTTTGCAAAAATGAACATAGCTGAATGATATAAGATATATATGTTGTGACAAATATGCAAATTTCCAACATGATGTCACAATACCTTTAATTACGTAACTCATTATATTTTTCACAAACATCATGTCCATATCCAGCCAGTCCTTGGATTTTTTGTCAGCAAACATATTTACAATTTTCATAATTTCTTCAGAATTTGTTTTCTCCAAGAACATACAGTACTATTTAAATAACCCTCAATTAAGTAGTTCACACTTTCATCAACTTTCTGTATTTTTGCAGCCAGGTCTGTTCCAACATCCACAAAGTATTTATTAAATCAACCAGACAACCACCAACCAGATGTGTTCAGTTCTCTGAATGAAGCCTGTCCCTCTGGATACAGTTATCTGCAGAGAGCCTGCAGCACTGGCCGCGGTGGTGGTCTGGCGGTAATTTATCGCAGTGATTTAAAATTGTCTCATCTGTCTTCTCAGGACTTTTCCTCTTTTGAATGTCTGGCTTTCAGCTTCAAAGCCCCACTCCTGATGAATGTTATATTAATTTATAGACCTCCCAAACCGCATGTTTCATTTAACTCAGAGATGCATGACCTCCTCACTTTTTTCTGCACCTCCCCTGTGAAGACTATTTTTCTTGGCGACTTAAATATCCACGTGGACAATTCTTCTTCACCTCTGGCAACAGATTTTAAGTCTCTTCTGGACTCTCTTAATCTCACTCAACATGTTGACGCCCCTACGCACAGCAGGGGGCATACTCTGGATTTGGTGATTACAGACACTGTACTCATCAATAACTTATCTGTATATGACCTGGGTGTCTCAGATCACAGGGTCATCTCCCTGGAAGTGCCTTCATCTTCGCCTGCTTCAAACCCAAAACGACCCATCCAGTTCCGTGACCTTAAAAACATTTCCCTTGATGTTCTGTCTGCTGATCTTCACACCCTGACCGCTGTCAATCATTCATCTGCAGATGACTCTGTGGATTACTACAACCAATCTCTTCGGGAGCTCCTGGACCTACACGCCCCCTTAAAGACAAGACTGGTGTCTTTCTCGCGCTCAGCCCCTTGGTACACTGATGAGCTGCGCAAGATGAAGGCAACTGGCCGTGCTATTGAGAGACGTGTAAAATCATCTGGTCTGTCTGTGCATAAGCAGGCATATAAAGAACATCAGAAAGCATACGCCTATTCTCTTAAAGAAGCACGCTCCAAATATTATTCTAACATCATCAACACCTGCCCTGGAAACTCTAAACAGCTCTTCTCCACAATCACTCGTCTGCTTAATCCCATTAAGCAAACTCTTGAGGACTCTGCTCAAAAATGCGACCTGTTTCTTTCATCTTTTAAAACCAAAGTTGACACTATCAGATCTCAGCTCCACAACCTCCCCGTTCTCAGTGTGCCACCCACCCGTCTGCATTCTGGGACCCTAAACAGCTTTGACGAAGTTGTTCAGAGTGAGGTGGAGGCCATCATCAAGAAAATGGACCTTACCAAGCTCCGCCCACAGGGCCGCGTTTCATTGGCTAATACCCATAACACGTCACAGCGCAGCTTCCACGTGCGTGCCGGTCTCACAAAACAAACGCTACGGTAGCGTTTGTGAGACCGGCACCACATGCTACTTACATTGCTAGCTAGCATACGTGCAGATTTTTTCTGCGTCAGGGCTGGAAAAATTGTCCTCCACCGTCAGTGGGGTATCTGTACAGGAGATGTCAGGTACCCTGACCGTATTTGTGGAAGTAAAATTCACCGTTTGTGAAACTGAATGCCTTGCTCGGATCAAAGCTTGTGCACGACCACAAAACTGAACAATTATTTCTTTCACCAGCAGAGAAGGGTTGACCTGCTTTTGAAACCTGCTAGTTAACAACACGCGGTCACGATGAGAGAAAGCCACAGTTCACTGAACGTCCTGGAAGTTGGGAAGAAACAGCTCCGCTAACCCCACATGAGCTAGCTAACGCAACGAGCTCTACTGTCGATTTCACCTAAAACTGCACAAAATCGTGACACGAAGGCTGGATTTTAACTAACACACCAGACGGCTGAGCTCGTTAGCCCTCACAAAAGTCGCTGTCGGCGTGTTTAGCAGCTAAAGCAGCAACGGCTAACCAACCACTTAAGGAATGAATGGAGATTACAGTTAGCATTAGCTTTGCGACCAAGGCACACAAACTTTTGCCAACAATAGAAATCGCTGATTTCAAAAGTAACCCTCAAAACCATGAATGCCTGACTTACCCAGCCTTGCAGGACAATAGGCATCAGTGATCCTGTCCACAGCTGTAATAACGCTGAGCCTGAGCGTGTGAGGAGCTGATGTTTTCCCCATAGCATTAGCGGTGACGCGCACGCTGTTTGGAGGCATCGCGTGGATCAAACAACTTGATAACGTCCACAAAAAAAAATAACATGAACTTGTTGGTTCCCCTGTCCATTGTCATGGCTGATATTTTGTTGGAATCTGGCAGAAATGATACACTATTCGACTCAAAAATACCCTGCAGTCAGTCGACGCCATGTTTTCCATTGACACCAAAGCTGCGCTTGGGAGACGGGCAGCCATCTTGGAGCTTAGGGGGCGTTTCTGGGCGGAGCTTGGTAAGGTCCATGAAGCCTTCATCCTGCGCCCTGGATCCTTTCCCCTCGTCTCTCATAAAAACCAATCATTCTGCAATAGGCCCACTTATCACTCAAATAATAAATCAGTCTCTACAATCTGGTCATGTTCCACTGCCTCTAAAAACCGCCATCATTAGGCCTCTTCTGAAAAAATCTAATTTGGATCCCGACATTTTTTCTAATTACCGCCCAATTTCACACCTCCCTTTTCTGTCTAAAGTGCTGGAAAAAGCTGTTGCTGCTCAGCTGCAGGATCACCTACAACAACACTCCCTGTATGAGAAGTTCCAGTCTGGATTCAGGGCAGCTCACAGTACAGAGACTGCATTGCTGAGGGTTACCAATGATGTCCTCTTGGCTGCTGACACTGGCTCTCCCTCCATCCTTGTCCTCCTTGACCTCACTGCAGCCTTCGACACTGTGGACCATAGTATCCTCCTCCACCGTCTTCATGTGGAGGTCGGTCTCTGCGACACAGTCCTGGACTGGTTCAAATCTTTCCTCTCCAATAGGCTGGAATGTGTTAGTCTTGGCAACGCCACGTCCCAGACAGTCTGTGTCTCCTGTGGTGTCCCTCAGGGGTCGGTTCTGGGGCCCCTGCTGTTTTCCCTTTACATGCTGCCTTTAGGTCAAATTATTAATCAGTTCAACATTTCTTTTCACTGTTATGCCGACGATACACAGCTTTACATCAGGACTGGAGCATCCTCATCTTCCACCTTGTCATCTCCATCTTCACTCACTGCCCTCTCTGCCTGCCTGGAGGCAATTAGGGCATGGATGAATCAGAACTTTCTTCAATTAAACTGCTCCAAGACTGAGGCCATACTGATTGGCACCCCTCACCAGGTACAAACATCTCCTATAACAACACTGTCTTTTTCTGGACAAGACATCCCCCTCTCCACCTCTGTTACTATGTTGGTTTCAGCAATCCACTTCAGTCCTGACCCTGTTACAATGAACTTGTCAATTTTAGGAGAATTAAACTCAATTTCTACAAACTAAGGCTGTTCACAGAGGTATACAGCTGGAGAGATTGTTCATAAACTTTCAACAATACCCCACATCTTGAGCTGAAGAGTTGCATGTGTTTCAACAAGTCTTATACATCATAGTTTCTGGTTGCAGTGTTTGGCACTGCTCATTGCTGTGTGACTTTCATACCCAACAATGAAGAGCTTTCTTTTAAGAGCCTTCAGTGAAATGAATATTATACTGTGCAAAAAAAAAAAAAAAGAAAAAGAAAAAATCACATTAATGTTTATTAATGTGAGTATTCACTTGCCTTGGGCTCCGGCTCTGAATGACATGATAAATTACCTTCACTTAGCACATTGTGTACTTTTGTTAAGCAGTATAAAAAATTTCAACATTTTCAAACTTTATTTTCCTAAATTAAAAGTGGGTAGATCAGCCACAACACTAGGACCACAGACTAGTAAACTGTGCAACAAATCACTTTTTTCTGGAAAGTAACCTGCGTTCTGCCTTTCACCTGGTCTGATATTTCCCGTAAAGAAGCATTTCTTCAGACCAGCTCACCCCACAAGGCAACAACCTCCAAAAAAAGGCACCAACTAAATAATTTGATGTTAAGACCGATTAGTTGTACAAGAGCAGATTTTTTCTGTTACAAACTAAGTTGCATTTTTTTCATTAATTCAACTTTTATTTAAACAGATAAATCACATTTACGGGACTGTGACAATGTTTTAGCTTTAGGTGGTGTTGAAATGTCTTTATCATCAGACGGTTATCTTGTGTCGTGTCCTAAAATGCTGTTTTGAAAACTTGATCGTGTTGTAATGACGTTTATCATCCTCTGTTGTGTTATACATTTTATCATTTGGCAAAGACAGGTATTTGAAGTAATCGCCCAGAGGAGATTTATCTCATCCCACTGTGTTTCTTATAGAAACAGTTACTGTGTGTATGTGTGTTTGCACATTGTCTCCACCAAGATAATCATTTAATCTGTGTAATAGTAGACACTAAGTCATTTTATGAGGTTTGTCTTTATGTTGGTGCTGCAGTCTCGCAGGCTGCAGGCTTGAGCTCAGGTTGCATCAGGAAGGGCATCCTGTGTGAAACTATTACCAAATATTCCATGTGAAATGACTTACTGTGGCAATCCCTTCAAAGGGGATCAGCTGAAATATATATAGTAAATATAT
>JBBPBX010031473.1:20467-34510 GCA_038048925.1 Garcialebias charrua
TATGTGCATTAGGTATTGTGCATTTAAGCTAATATCTGTTGGGGAATGTAAAGGTCATGGACGTTTCACTTAGTAATGTCAAATTGATATAGAACCATATATGTGAAGACAAGAGAGTCTTTCAGTCTACTCAGAGAGGAGTCTGATGACTGAAAACTGATAGCTGATAAACTCTGATGCCTTCAAATACTGTGAGCTGTGAAGCAGAGTTGTCTTGACCTCGTCTCTGTCTGATGACGGGTATTTAAACTTTTGTTAACTCTGTCTCTGTGAGCAGACCTTGGAGATGAAGCGACGTTCAACATCTTGATGCTTGTATTTCAATGCTGCTCCTCTTAAACCTGGGCTAAGAAATATATTCTCCTTTCCTGTGTGGCTTATTTATTTAATGAGTTGATGACAGGATAATTAAATTATACATCAATATTAAATACTTTTTTACACTAATTCAGCCTACTTGAAAAATAATATACCATGTTGTTTACTATATTTCCTTTGGACCTTGCAAATATTATATTTCTTTTCTCTTTTGATACTTTATTTTGTACTTTTATTGCATGCATTTCTTGTTTTTTTTTTAATTTTTTGCGAGTCGAATCGGTTCTCCTCATCCAGAGCATTTCATTGCATTAACTTGTGTTAACCTGAATATGACAAATAAACAAACTAAAACTAAATTAACTATTGTAAACCATACCCTGATGCATGCTCAATAATCCAGGTAGAAAAATCTAAAAAAGCTAAGTCTGGTCCTCTGGACATTCAAAAAATAAAATAAAACAAAACAAAGCAAAAAAAATGCAGAAACGTTTCGTCTTTCGTCCGAAAGTCTTCCTCAGTCTGAGAAGCTGTGTTCAGCTGAGTCTTATAAATAGCACCCTCCCACAGTGGATCAACCAGTTGGCTGATGACAGCCGAAACCAGCTGCTCACATGATCAAGGAGGATCATCAGCCTGACGATGGATCGTTAGCTCCCTGATGGTTGTTTGCTATACATAGTTCCCATCTTACGTCACATCTGTGGAATTTCCGGGTGGACCCTCCCACAGGGAGGCAGAGCAGCAGTAAGAGCGCAGTCTAATGGCTGTGTATTTTTCACGTTGTTTTTTTTGTTAATTTCTAATTAATTGCAATGGTTACTTTGTGTTGGGTCAGTGGGTGTTCCAGTCGGGTAGACGTTTGGGCAACGCACAGGTTTCACTTAATCAAAAAAAAAGTAAACGTGAAGGATTTATCTCATCGGAGAAGCTCACTCACAGCAGCTGACTTTTCGGATCTGCTCTGGAAGACGTCGTGCTTTTGGCCGGTAAACAAAATATTCTACATAAATCATTTTGTGAAACAATGTCAGAACAATGTTAGAGTACAACTGTCTGTGTGTTAGAGCTGTTTTTTTCCCATTATTTAGCAACACCGTCTTGCTGTGGTTAGCTGTATCTCGCTAACGCGACAACGGCCTCCTCACGGTCTCGCCGGTCCTCTGGGACTGGTGGGGAGACAGCCCCAGTGGGGGAAGGAGGACGGGAGCCAAGTCGTGCGGGCGACGCGTCGGTCCCATGGGGCGTGCCCCCGCGGCCGCGACGGATCCACACCGTCCGACCTGAGCTCGACGCGAGCCTCCGTGCGATGGACCCTCCGCTCCAGATGCTAACGCGACATGCTAACTTCCAACACGGTAACACTCAAAGTGCTGGTCCTGGTCCGTGTTCAGCCTGGACTGTTTGTGCTGGCTGTGTGTTATTTTAGTTAAACCTTTATTTAGCTGGTTAGATATGATTGAGACAGTTTACACATCTTTTTTGGATTTAAAGCTGTGAAGCTCTGCGCTGTGAAGCCGGTGTGCGCTCCTCGTAGTAATTAAATAATTAATGATATCAGAGTAACTACTTTGTGACAAGTTGTCCGCTTCGTCTGCCATGATTTCTTTCTCAAACTCATTCAACTCCGACCACTGCCATTTTGCTCTTGTGCCTTGGTGAAGCTAGTAATGTATTTAGCTGTGGTAGCTCGAGTGTGTTTGTCCGCCATTTCTGCCTTTACGAGTGGCGAAAAACCCGGTATTGCGCAATACTCGCCACTGTGTGGGAACTATGTATTCACAGAGGGCTGAGTGATACTAGCAATAACAGCATTGTAAGTGGGGGACAGTTGAACCCGGAGGCCTCCACCTCTGTTTAATGATGGACGGTTTCTTTTCACAAAGATGGCCTCCTTTACTCCTCTCTCAAACCATTGTTTGTTTATGTTTATGTTTATTAAATTTGTTCATTTTTTTTACAAAAGAAACAATACAAGACAATCTCATAAATGATTGTGTACAAAATGTAAAAAAATGAAAGGTAGCAGAAAGAAGAATAAATCTTATTATATCTGCCCCTTACTTCCAACAATCAGATTAAACAACAATAATCAACCATGTAAACAATAATAATCTTCAACCAACTTTTTCCAACAATCAGATTAAACAATAATAATCTTCAACCAACAGTACAAAATGACTAACTCTTTCTAATTTTCTAACTAATACAATACACATTACGCTATTTCATATATTTTTTTAACACATTTGTTTTGATCATTTTCTTAAATGTAAACATTGACTTGGCATTTTTAACTACATTCTCCAAGCCATTCCATAATCTAATTCCCTGGATTGAGGTAGAACGTCCCTTCAAACTAGTTCTGAATTGTGGTTTTACAAACAACTCTGTCCCCTTAAGATTATAACAACTTTGTCTTTTAACAAAATGCATTTGGATATTTAAAGGTAATGCATTATTTTGAGCCCTATACATAACTGATAAAATATTATAGTCTACCAAATCATGGAACTTCAATAACTTCAGTTGATAAAATAATGTACTTGATGGATGACGGTAATGCTTTCTAGTGATAATTCTTACAGCTCTTTTCTGTAATACAAAAATAGGCTTTGTGATTGTTTTACACGCATTCCCCCAAACATCAATACAATAGATTAAGTGTGGAACAATGATTGTGTTATACAAAAAATACAGAGCTTTATCATTCAATAGGTCTCTGACTTTGTACAGTACTGCTTCATATTCCTGCTAATGAACTTGACGACTACTGACGGTTTGAATCTTGGTGAATTACTGGTCAGGGTGTGACAGAACAAAATGTCCCCATAGTCTATGTTAATGTCCATGTCCTGTAAGAAAGTAACTACATGTTCTTCCAGAGTCTCTTGTTCTTCCTGAGATGCATTCTCAGTTGGGTCTTTGTTGGTAAGAGTTTTTGCATATATCTGATACTTACTAACATCAAGTCCTGAGATCACCACGTTGTCTTGCTTTGTGTATTGTTCAAAATCCTCTATTTTTCGTTCTAGTTCAGCAATTTTATCGTCTTTGCTAATTATCAGTTGTTTCAGTTCTCTTATTTCTTTAACCAGACCGGCCTGGGAATCCATTTTTTTTTGTTAAATTTTCTATTTGTCCACTCATAAAGTTGAGTGATTCTTTAAAGTTTTGCATTTCTACTGAGTTGTTTCCCTCCGGGTCTGGTGACTTTTGTCCTCTATTTCTCATATTTGCAGAGACTGGTGACTTTTGTCCTTTATTTCTCGTCATACTTACAGAGTTGTAGTGGTTGCAGGTCTCTGGTTGATGGTTTGTTTACTGAACCACGTGGCCCTTCCACGAGGCTCACCGGCCTAACGATGGTGGCTGTGGCCCAGTGCCCAGATCAGCGGTTAGTTCAGAACTCACGGTCTCAGCAGTCTGTAACAATCAGATCTGTTATCCGAAGAGGTTGGCTCACTAGCCTGGCTTTGACGGCGGTCCTCCGGTTTGCACACGTTGTTGGGCCTCCTACAGTCGCAGCAGCTCCGGTGTTAGCCCAGTTAGCACAGCTAGTGGCTCCAGACGGCAGTCCTCCGGTTCGTGCACGTGTTCAGTGCAGCTCGCAGCCCCAGGCGGCGGTCCTCCGGTTTGCACGCTCCTGTCCAACAACAACTCGCTCGTTGCTCTGCTCCCGTCCGACAGGACGTCCAACAGGACTTGCTGCTCTGCTCACATCTGCAGCAAACAGTTTAGCGCAGGTCCTGTCCACCAGCAGCCAGTTCAGCTCAGCTCTCGTCCATCTGGGGCCTGGATGTAATTTATTTACCCACAGCAGCACTCCAATGCCTCTCTGGCCTCACCAGCTCACAGACTACAGATCAGACCACAGACTTCAGATCGTCAGCCTGTAGCAACAATCCCCAACTCCGTGGTGTTTTGCCGCATTAGCTTTTATCAGTAGCACATGGCTAGTGTTAGCTTGTAGCCTGTAGCCTCCACTCCCAGCTTTGTTGTTTTCTTTCGCTGCAACAAAGCACCTCCAGCGTGCCGGCCCGCGTTTCTTCGTAACAACCAGCGTATTTTTCCGGTTTATTTGTTCACGAAGCCCGCAGCTCCGCAGCTACGGCACCCGGTTACGGTGCCCCAGCTCGGTTAGCTTTGATTAGCCCGGTTTGTAGCTACGCTAGGCTAACTCTCGGCAAAAACTCACGGACACGTTGGCTTGTAGATTCATAATTCTGGATCGCATGTTCCAGTCCAATTTCCGCAGTTTTTTCAGCACTCCTCTCTGCACATCCAGCGCAAAATACCCCTTTGGAGGTAGTACTGGCAGGAGCCATACTAAAAGCGTCCTCTCTGCTCAGCCGCCATCTTGAAATTGTTCCTCTCTATCAAGGATATGAACATCTTCATCCCTGAAAGAGTGAATGCTGGCCTGGAGATGAGTGTAGACTGCAGAGTCCTGACCTGATGATGTTGATCTTCTGTGCTGGGCCATCCTTTTGGCCAGTGGCTGTTTAGTTTCCCCGATGTAAGACTGATCACAGCCCTCCTGACACTGAACAGCATACACAATATTACTCTGTTTGTGCCGGGGGACTGGATCTTTGGGATGAACCAGTCTTTGCCGTAATGTATTTTGGGGTTTAAAAGCCACTGGGACGTTGTGTTTAGAAAATAAACGTCTCAATGTCTCTGAAACTCCCGCAACATACGGAATGACCACTGGTCTGGGTCTGGGTTCCTTCTTTTCACCTGATGGCTGGCTGGAGTCCTGTTTGGGTTTCTTCTCTGCTTTCAGGAAGGCCCAGTTAGGATATCCACATTTCTCTAGAGCCTGTTTTGTGTGTGATTTCTCCTTCGGTCTGGCTCCTGAGTTAAGGCCTTGTTATACTTGGCCTGTCGGCCCGTCGGACGTCTTTTACCCCCCGTTGAGTGAGCAAACATTGCGCAACTTTTGGCCGCACACCCGCTGTGATCCCCCGGTGCATAGGCGTCGTGTACATAGCCCCCAAACAGAACTCTCGAAGCCGACGATGCGGCTCGCAGCGTGTGATTGGTTCAAAGTTTGTGGGCGTTTTTTGTTTGGATGTCCATATATGGTCTATGACACCGCAGCACGTGACACCGCAGCACGTGACCCCGCAGCACGTGACCCCGCCACTGTTTTAGATACCGGTAGTTCTTACAGTAATATGTTTCATAAAATTACAAAATAAAGTGCAAATATAACATCAGTACTGACATTAATTATATTGCATCTTACCTCCATATGGGCGTACAGAGCATACAGTAGCCTTCCCCAGCTTATAACTGGCAGCGATGGCAGTGAATGAGCACCCAGAAGCCAGGACCCGCAGCGTGACTCACAGCCAGTCTCTCCGGGGCAGAGACCGGTGCGCTGTGCGTCGGTGCGTGCTGCAGGTGAGGGGAGATCCGGTGGGCAAGTTCATCAAAACGAGCAGCGGACATTCGAAAATATGAAAAGTGTGTCTCGTCATCCATCTCCCGCATCTGCTGAACCAACAAGCTAAACTCGCCTTGTGTAGATCTGGTCCTGTTCAGCGGGCGAACGTGCCAACGCCGTTCGCGTCGTATTTCCATGTTCGCGGTCAATAACATTAATATAAGGTCATTTTCTTCATCCTCGTCCTCCGACTCGTCATCCAACCTGAGAAGCATCTCTTTTGCCGCCTGCGAATACATTTTCTTCGTAGTGAACTGTTGAAATTACTTCCTCTTTCCGGCAACAGCCAACGTGCGTGTGACGTATGCAGTGTGAGTGCGCGTGACGTATGCAGTGGGAGGGAAGAGGGAGGGATTATCCCCACGTCTTAAAGAGGTATAAACACTCAATGCGGTCGGTGACACACGTCAGCGCTGGGTTCACTCAACGGGGGGTAAAAGACATGAGACACTAGTATAAACCCAGCTTTAGTGAGGACACTGTCTGCTCTGTGATACAGAGTCCTGATGACTCCTAACTTGTGCTCCAGAGGGTGATGGGAGTCAAACTGTAAATACTGGTCTGTGTGGGTGGGTTTGCGGTACACCTCAGTTTGCAAATTTCCTCTATCAGAAACTGAGACCTCACAGTCCAAGAAAGCCAACCTGCCATTTTTACATCTTCTCGTGTGAACTTGATATATTTATCCACAGAGTTGATGTGATCAGTGAAATGTTGGACTTCCTGAGATTTAATTTTAACCCAGGTGTCGTCAACATACCTGAACCAATGACTTGGTGGTCTCCCTGAAAAGGATGTCAAAGCTCTCTTTTCTACCTCCTCCATGTACAGGTTGGCAACAATAGGAGAAACTGGAGACCCCATAGCACACCCATGTTTCTGCCTATAATATTGCTCCCCATATGTGAAGTAGGTTGACTGCAGGCACAGTTTCAAGAGTTGACACAGTTGCTCTGTGGAAAGCGTGGTCCTGCTGTTTTATTTTTTGAATGTCCAGAGGACCAGACTTAGCTTTTTTAGATTGTAAACCATAGTTTATTAGAAATAAATAAATAAAGATTTTAAGTTTAAACAAGTAAATTTAAATGGATAATTTAAATCTAAGCACCATCAAACTGGTTGATCCTCGATGAGAAGGTGTTATTTAGAAGACTGGGTTCATTGCCGCTCCTCAGACTGAAGAAGTCTTTTGGATAAATGACGAAATGTTTTGACAAAAAGAAACTGAAAGTTATTCACCATAACTCATGTTCCCTGAAGGAAGGGAACGAGGTGCAACATACTTGCTAAGTGAATTGCGCCCCCACATGATTACCTGAAGGAATACATTCAACGCCTTTTACGGCAGGGAGCGTCACCCCGCACCAGAGGTACCGCCCTTTAGGTACTTAGGCGACTGACGCCCCTCCATCTTCCTCGAAAATTTGCACTTCACCGAGCTTTCAGCATTGAAAAGGGCCAGCTATGTTGCACCTCGTTCCCTTCCTTCAGGGAACATGAGTTATGGTGCATAACTTTCAGTTCCCTTTCAGTTCGGTCTCTCGGTGCAACATACTTGCTATGGGAACGTAATTCATTCACGCCCTTGAAATGCTCAGTAAAATGCCTGTTAGTGTGAAAACGTCTGCCATTGACCAGAAGGCATCTCAAAGCTACTTTCTATTGTGTATTAGAAAGAACAGCCTGAGTGACGTCACACGCAGTAACATCCAAACTGTAGTACTTTGCAAAAGTGTTTAAAGAGCTCCAGTTCGCAGTAGCACAAATGTCTGCAACTGACACGCCCTTGAACAATGACCAGGAAGTGGCCAAGCCCCTGGTTGAGTGAGCATGGACTCCAGGGGGCACTTGTTGACCCTTGTTACCGTAAGCCCTCTTGATAGCCTCCGTCACCCAATGTGAGAGGCGCTGTCTTGATAGGGCCTTTCCTGTAGCAGGTGCGGCAAAGCAGACAAACAGTTGGGTTGTTTTCCTCCATTCGGCTGTCCTATGCATGTAGGTGCGCAAAGCCCTCACTGGGCAGAGAGCCTGTAGCCTTTCCTGTTCCTTGGTAAGGACAGGAGCAGGTGGAAAGGAGGAGAGATCAAAGTCCAGACTCCTATGGTTCAGGGTCAGGACCTTGGGAGTATATGCAAGATTAGGCCTTAGTGTGACCTTTGACCCATCAGGGGCGAATCTGGTACACATTGGGTGTACAGATAATGCATGGGGGTCACCCACGCATTTCTCTGAGCAAAGAGCAAGGAGAAGAGCAGTCTCTCTGTTTCATAGGGTTTGGGTTTAGGAGTCCTATGACGGGGCCTGAATCCCTCTTCCAGTGTGGACGTAGCCGAACAGGAAGAGAGAAACAAACACGTCCAGGTTGTGGAGGTCACTTACGCAGCGACTCTCAACAGATCAACTGACAAGAACTACATAAACTCTGAGACCGGTGAGCGTTTAAAGCAAACACAAAGCTTCTGAACAGTTTGAACCATACAGATCGAAAGAGTTCACTCAGCTGGATAAGGTGAAGAAACTTGAAGACGTTCAAGTGGAAAGATTATTATTACTTTTTTAACCTTTTTCACTACAGACTTGAGACTTGAACTGTTGTTCCTCCCCCCATCCCCCAATGCTGTTATTGCATGAGCACCCTGTGAGTCATCAAGGCCCCTAATGACCGTCAGGCTGATGTTCCTCATTTGCATGTGAACAAGCTGTTTTTATTGACATTGTTAAACCTGTTTGTCCAATATGTGGAGGAACTGAAACTGAGGCTTCTAAGGGGTTAGGGTTAAACTCTCATTGACAATGGCAAAATACATTTATTCTGTTCCTAAATCTACTCTTTGGAGACAAAATCATCTTGCTGCCAAGCGGAAATTTAAGTGTTTAGATGATGACCAAGATGATTCTTAAGATTTTGATAAAAAATTCTGCATTTCAGCATGAAGTCATTGCCATGCATAGTGAACACAAGCCGTTTACGCATTGGCCAGCCCTCAATGGCCCAGGGCTCCCCTGGGTGGCTCTGGGCCACCCGCGTTCATTACGCATTTGCCGCAAAGCCGCCTTGAAGTGGGTGGGCAGTTCTCTGGAAGTGGGTGGGGTGCTCTCTTCACGTGGGTGGAGTGTTCGTGTTTTAAGAGAGGAGACTCGGCAAAAAAAAAATTGTTAGCTGGATATATATATATTAGTGTTTCTGCGTTTAATTTTTGTTAATAACTGATCACTTTCATTCATTCATTCATTCAACCTTTATTTATACAGGCTAGCCTCGTTGAGTCACGGGGACTCATTTACAAGAGGGACCTGTCTCACTCACACCAAACAACCATCCAACCATCACAAATCAGCTTATGTTACAACGTAAATAACACGAAGCGCACACCCATTTCCGCCTTTCAGCGCGACCTGAATGTCATTAAACAGCATTAAACAATAACTAATATTGTCTAACTGTTGCGCGCAGCCAGGGTTTTAAAATATAACGAATAATCTCTAACTTTTACGTGCAGCTAAAATGTCAAGAGGAGTGATTGCTATATGGGCAAGTTGGACACCTGAAAATTCAGTCTGTCCGGATAGCTCAACGAGTTAATGCATTGTCGTTTTGACCGGGAGAAGTGGGTTCGCTTCCAGCCTGGGACAAAGTTATTTTACTTTTTTTTTCTCTTTATTCACATTTTCTTTTAAATAAAAAGAAGTTTGTTAACCAAACAAACTTCTTTTTATTTAAAAGAAAATGTGAATAAATAACAAACTTCTTTTTATTTAAAAGAAAATGTGAATAAATAACAAACTTCTTTTTATTTAAAAGAAAATGTGAATAAAGAGAAAAAAAAAGTAAAATAACTTTGTCCCAGGCTGGAAGCGAACCCACTTCTCCCGGTCAAAACGACAACGCATTAACTCGTTGAGCTATCCGGACAGACTGAATTTTCAGGTGTCCAACTTGCCCATATAGCAATCACTCCTCTTGACATTTTAGCTGCACGTAAAAGTTAGAGATTATTCGTTATATTTTAAAACCCTGGCTGCGCGCAACAGTTAGACAATATTAGTTATTGTTTAATGCTGTTTAATGACATTCAGGTCGCGCTGAAAGGCGGAAATGGGTGTGCGCTTCGTGTTATTTACGTTGTAACATAAGCTGATTTGTGATCAGTTATTAACAAAAATTTAACTCAGAAACACTAATTCAGCTAACAATTGTTTTAGGGGTTTCTCGTTTCTGTAGTTAAATTTGAATGAAATTCAACCCTCGCGCTGAGGTTGTTTGAATGAGTCCCGCCCCTGCTGCAAACAACGAATCAAATGAGAGCAGTACATGACGTGAAACTAGCCCTGTCGGGCTCGGCTCGATGGAACCACGGTGAAGATGGTTCCAGAACAAGGGTGGATCCCGGGCGGAAAAGGTAAATGCGAAGACGCCGAACCCGGGTTAGAAGCTGGGAGAGCCGGGGAGGGCCGGCCAATGCGTAAACGGCTACAGTGAATCACTTGAAAGTTCTGACTCTCTTCATGATGATGGCACCAATGAACCAGAAACTGTAGATATTCCTGTAAATGGGTCCTTTTCAGATGATGATCATGGCAGTATTCATTCAGACCATCATGCCAATCATTCTTATGATTTTCCCTCTGAATTGGATGTTCACATTTCACATAACTCTGAACTTGAACCAGATCGCTCAACAGATTGTTCTTCCTTGGATACTGACGGTGAACAAGCCACCTATCAACATTTGCTGGGGTGGATGTTTTTTATTTATTTATTTATTCATCCAGTTATAGGGGAGACCCCAGCAAGGCACTGTGCATTTTCCAGATTGCCTTTGCACATGACTAATTACTCTTTTTTTGTTGTTTTTGTTTGTTTTTTGCAAATGCAGATGGAATCATGAATGGGGATTCTGCAGCAAGAGAGGATTTTATAAGGACTCATGCTGCAGAGCATTTAAAACATGCAAAAAGGGTAGAGGACATGCGCTCACACTGGACAATTAAAATGTGTCACAAAGAAGTGGAGGTGGGGCTTTCACACTGGACATTTAATGCACCACAAAGAAGTGGACACTGGACATTTAATGTACCACAAAGAAGTGGAGGTGAGGCTTTCACACTGGACATTTAATGCACCACAAAGAAGTGGAGGACACGGGCTCACACAGAACTGAGGAACACATTTTTTGGGGGGAGAGATGCAAATACAGGTGCTGGTCATAAAATTAGAATATGAAAAAGTTTATTTATTTCAGTAATTCCATTCAAAAAGTAAAACTTGTATATTATATTCATTCACACAGACTGATATATTTAAAAAAAAATTCTTATTGTTGATGATTATAACTGACAACTAATGAAAAGCCCAAATTCATTACCGGTAACAGAAAATTACATTACTTGAGATAAAAAATTTAAAAAAGGATTTTTATAGATGTTGACCAACTGAAAAGTATGAAGTACCATGGTCCTTGCAAAAGGACCCCCAACTAAGTATTCAAAGATGTACATACAGGTAACCCCCGACCTACGACCCCATCGACCTGCGAACCACGGGACCTACGAACATATCATATTTAATAAAAATATGAATTTAAAAAAAAAAAAAAAAAATTTTTTTTTTTTTTGTGTTTAAATGTTCTTAATTTCATGTGTACATCACTTTGTTGCAGCTCTGGTTGTTTTAAAGGCTTTATAAATAATAATTATGATAAAAAAGATCATTTCTGATCATTTTTGAGCAATTTTTGGCAACAGGAAGTAGGTCTTCAGTTTACACGGTCACAAATTAATGTAGAACACCGGACGCTATTTTAGGTTCAGTCACTGGGGTCTCCGGTCACAAATTAATGTAGAACACCGGACGCCATCTTAGGTTAGCTGCCGAGAGCCGGACGAAGACTGGTGACCAGGATGGCTTCATATGGATTAATTACTAGCTGGAAACGTCTCTGTGAACTTTGTGGATGTCTCAAGCAGCAGCGGATTTATCGCCGATCGTGCCAGGCCGCCGTGCGAACACCTCCGGCCGGCCTGGCTACACCTCCGGCCTGGCTAGCTCCAGAGCTAACACTGGAGCTAACACGGGAGCCGGCCTTTTGAACACTGGTGACCAGGATCGCATCATATGGATTAATTACTAGCTGGAATAGCTCTGTGGACGTCTCAGGCTGGAGCAGCGGCTGGAGCAGCAGCTGCAGATTGATCGCGCCGCCGCTCCAACACTAGCTCATGGCTTGGCTAGCAGAAGCTAGCCAGCTAGCTAACACAGGTCTGGAGCAGCTGCGGTGGCTTGCCGGCCCCCGCGCTGCTTGGCCCGAAAACAATCAACGCATGGCAACCTATGTCGGCTTTGACCATCTCAAAGTAAGAAAATATATTTTTATTTATTCTGTAAATGTGAATAGCAATGTTTAACATTACAGTACACTACTTTACATGCTTAAATGTGTGCGCGCGCTCCGTTAGCATGATAAATAAAGGTTGAATGAATGAATGAATGAATATTTTTTTTTATATATAATTTTCACCCCCTACCTACGAACGGATCGAGCTGCGAACGGTTCTTAGGTCCCAAACTCGTACGTAGGTCGGGGGTTCCCTGTATTGTACATTTCATGTTCATAGTTCTCAGTTGGCCAACATTTATACAATTTTTTTTAAATTAATCTCAAGTAATAGTCTAATTTTCTGAGGTACTAAATTTAGGGTTATCATTAGTTGTTGGTTTTAATTATCAGCATTAAAATAAATAAACTTGAAATCAGTTTAATGAAAGTTTCACTTTTTGAATGGAATTACTGAAATAAATCAACTTATTTAAAATATTATGACCAGCACACTTTTTAAACATATTTGTGGTGGGACTGTAATTTTATGTAGCTTTCATATTTCTCATGTTACTGCCAGTGTTGCTAGTTCAGCTATAAATCCAAAAGAAAAATGAAGGCATGTTAATAAAAAAAAAACAAATTAATGTTAAGTACAGACCAAAGCTATGTGAGCTGTGTACTTTTAGATTTGTTTGTGTACTGGTACATTTTGTTTTGCCACCAGTTGATAAGCTCCCTCCAATGTAATTCTAAAGCTTTTGTTTTTTTAAAGGTACCAAAGGTGGACTTTTCCATTTTATGTGTTGCTGTTCTGTTAATCCTTTAATTTATGTTAAAGAGGATAAAGGAAAAATGTAAGGAGTGATTTGTAAACCTTAATCCAACGGTTTCTAGGACCATGTTTCCTGCTGCACAATGGATGGTCAAATGTGGTTCCTAGCTTTGTTTGCCTCAACGCAGTTTTGAAGTAGATGCATTATATTTTTCATATGCATAGCATGTACAGATTCTTTTTGTACCTATTTTTGTACCTATTTTGTTACAACTGATGCCAGTTATGCATTTTTTTATTCATATACGGATTTGTTTTATATTATGATACTGATGCCTTTATGTGTAATAAACTGATTCTTTTATCATAACTTTCGCCTCTGTTATTTTTAATGTTAGTACTGTAGAATTAATTCATAGCCAAGAGTTATTTGCACAACTACATATCATCATGATTCCACTAATAAATCTCAATTTAAAACTGTGGATTGGGAACTTGAAAAGTTTGTGTTGTCTGAACGTTGAAGGGACAGTTTCTGAACGTTCAGGGGACGTTGTCTGAACATTCGGGGGATAGTTTCTGAACATTCAGGGGACGTTCTCTGAACGTTTTATGGAGTTTCATTTGGACGTTCAGTGAACGTTTTCTGCAAACGTTCAGAGGACGTTGATGACAACGTTCAGAGGACGTTGTCTGAACGTTCAGGGGACGTTGTCTGAACGTTCGGGGGATAGTTTCTGAACATTCAGGGGACGTTCTCTGAACGTTTTATGGAGTTTCATTTGGACGTTCAGTGAACGTTTTCTGCAAACGTTCAGAGGACGTTGATGACAACGTTCAGAGGACGTTGTCTGAACATTCAGGGGACGTTGTCTGAACGTTCGGGGGACAGTTTCTGAACATTCAGGGGACGTTCTCTGAACGTTTTATGGAGTTTCATTTGGACGTTCAGTGAACGTTTTCTGCAAACGTTCAGAGGACGTTGATGACAACGTTCAGAGGACGTTGTCTGAACGTTCAATGTTAGCTGGGAAGTAACATTTATATATTTATATGTTATAATTCTTCATTCAACCTTTATTTATACATACTTATACTATTTATTTATACTATTTATTTATTTATACTATTTATATTTATTATTATTATTTATTATTTATTTATTATTATTATTATTA
>JBBPBX010031474.1:0-20741 GCA_038048925.1 Garcialebias charrua
AGTATGGGGTACCAGGCCCATTGATATGGGCTGTTAGGTCCCTGTACGACCGGTGTCAGAGCTTGGTCCGCATTGCCGGCAGTAAGTCAGGCTCGTTTCCGGTGAGAGTTGGACTCCGCCAAGGTTGCCCTTTGTCACCGATTCTGTTCATAACTTTTATGGACAGAATTTCTAGGCGCAGCCAAGGTGTTGAGAGGATCCGTTTTGGTGGCCTTAGAATCGCTTCTCTGTTTTTTGCAGATGATGTGGTCCTATTGGCTTCATCAGATCGTGATCTACAGCTTTCACTGGAGCGGTTTGCAGCCGAGTGTGATGCGGCCGGGATGAGGATCAGTTCCTCCAAATCCGAGGCCATGGTCTTGAGCCGGAAAAGGGTAGCATGCCCTCTCCGGGTCGGGGATGAGGTCCTGCCCCAAGTGGAGGAGTTTAAGTATCTCGGGGTCTTGTTCACGAATGAGGGAAAACTGGAGCGTGAGATCGATAGGCGGATAGGTGCAGCATCCGCAGTGAAGCGGGCGCTGTACCGGTCTGTCGTGGTGAAGAGAGAGCTGAGTCGAAAGGCAAAGCTCTCAATTTACCGATCGATCTACGTTCCCACCCTCATCTATGGTCATGAGCTTTGGGTTGTGACCGAAAGAACGAGATCTCGGATACAAGCGGCTGAAATGAGTTTTCTCCGCAGGGTGTCTGGACTCTCCCTTAGAGATAGGGTGAGAAGCTCAGTCATCCGGGAGGGACTCGGAGTAGAGCCGCTGCTTCTCCACATCGAGAGGAGCCAGTTGAGGTGGCTCGGGCATCTGGTTAGGATGCCTCCTGGACGCCTCCCTGGGGAGGTGTTCCGGGCATGTCCCACCGGGAGGAGACCCAGAGGAAGACCCAGGACACGCTGGAGGGACTATGTTTCTCGGCTGGCCTGGGAACGCCTTGGGATTCCCCCAGAGGAGCTGTTCCATGTGGCTGGGGAGAGGGAAGTCTGGGCCTCCCTACTTAGGCTGCTACCCCCGCAACCCGACCCCGGATAAGCGGACAAAAATGGATGGATGGATGGATGAATGAATGAAATGGGAATAAAACACGAATCAGTGGATTTGGTTTGGGTTTACAGGATGATATGACCTACAATTATAAGGATACATTAGGGCTATACTGTATCTTAAACAGTCATTCAAAAACTTGCAATCTCTGTTCTAATGAGCCTCATCATTACACAACTAACTTTAAACATTTATTAAACATGCTTTTCATTAAGCTCACATTTCTGTATTAAAAATTCAAATGTTGGCTGTAAGCACAAAATAGTCATATTTAACAAATAAAAGATTGTAAAATCTGTGTGTTATTCAGTGTTTAACTCAGTGATGTAATTACTGAAATAAATGAACTTTTCAATTATATTGCTCCTTTATTAAGTGGTTCTGCATATTGCTATATTTATAAAAGTTGGGTCATAACCACTGTTTAAATGTCCAACCCCATAATTCAGCAGTGAAACAGCTCAGCAGGATAAAAAAAAAGTACTTCCACATAATCCAACAACTGATTTATAAATCAGCCGAACTCCAACCAAAAACTCAATTTTAGGCTGAAATATCCACTTATGTGACCAATAATCTGACCGTAGTCTGACTACCGACAACTGACCATAGCACAAAATTACCAACCACTATGCTGTTGAAGATTCTCAGTCAGTAACCAGTAACCTTTTTAAATCGTGAAAACTGGAACCCAAAACAAAAGCAGAATTGATAGCAACAATCTGGCATCCTCTTTTTTCCCCCAGCAGAAACCCATCAGGACTGGATAGCGCCTTGCATGGCAGTCTGCCGCTACCGGTGTATGAATGTGTGTATGAATGGGTGGATGGTTGGTATTGTAAAGCGCTTTGGGGCCCCTCATAGGGAGCTGGAAAGCGCTATATAAATAAGCGCCATTTACCATCCATTTACCATGCCCCTCCTTATCTATCTGATCTCGTACAAATCTCCATCCCATCACGCTCTCTCAGATCCTCCTCTTGGCTGCATCTCCATGCACCCCCTGCCCGCCTCTCCACCACGGGGAGCAGGGCCTTCACCTGCTCTGCCCCTTACCTCTGGAACTTTCTACCGCCAGACCTTTGAATCGCTACTTCCTTTTCTCTGTTCAAGACTGCTCTGAAAACACATCTCTTTAGACTAGCTTATCATTAATTAACTTTCCAGATGACCCGACTGAAAATTATTGGCTTTGGTACCTGGATTATAGAGCATGAACTTTCTTGCCATAAAAGTCTCAACTTTGTCAATATTAATAGTTTTAACTTAAAAAAACAGCTTTAAAATTTGCAGCATTGAAATGATGATTACCTGAAGATGGTTGATTTTTACTGAAGTCATCAATAATGTATGATGTTTCTATTTTGTAAGATTTTACCTAAAAAGTAGAAAAGAAAAGATTAATTTCTCTCTCACACACACACATACACAAAACGCTTCTTACATGCAAGTCTAAACATGTAGTCACATTTTCCGGCAATTGTTTTTTTTTTTTTAGCAAAAGTCAACTAAACTTGTCATGCAGAAAGCATTTCAGTTAATATTTTGTTGCTTCAAGCCTGAACTAGCAAAGAGTCCAATATTACACTGTCCAGGCTACACTGGTTAAAAAAAAATAAAAAATAAAATACAGAAATTAAAATCACAAAGCAAAACATTCTGTCTTACCTTTGTTTTGATTAATTGTTCAGCACATTTCTTGTGGTGAGACTGTAATGTATCCATCCTCTAGCTGGAAATTGCAGAACTGAAAGTTTGCTTGCACCAACTCACCTTGCAGCTTGCAAGCTTTAGGATACACAGCTCTGATTGGATAACTGGCTGATGAGCCACGACTCCCAGACTTTTAAATGAGTACCACACCTCCCAAAGACTGTCGCAGGAGTCAGACAGACAGTTTCAGAGTCAGAGAGTCAGAGTCAGAGAGTCTTTATTGTCATTTGCACCGCATGTGGTACATGTGATGAAAACGAGATTATGTACACGGGGTCCCAGTTACATCCAACAACAAATGCAAGAGAAAAACAGTAATAACATCTAGGATTAACTAAGAAAAACATAAACTAGTAATACACTAAGCCCTAATATAGTGGAAAAACATCATTATAAACAGCAGCACAAACATGAGTCTGTATGAGCAGATGGTCACAGATGAACACAGCAACAAGAAAACAGATCAACATCAGCATGATGTGATATTTTGCAGTGTTTATTTTTTATTTTATTTTTATTTATTCATTCATGAGTCTAACAGCCTCAGGGTAGAAGCTGTTCCTCAGTCTAGTGGTTCTACATTTGATGCTCCTCAACCTCCGTCCTCACTGTATACAGTATTAGGTGACCACATAATCACATTGCTTAATATTTCATCTGAAGCAGGTAATCTGTTCGCCTCTAGTCAGCAGGAGACAGTGCCTCTTTGAGCTGGGAGCAGAACACATCACATGAAGTATAAGTCTCAGCAGAGTACATTGTCACCTGAATACAGTACAGTATTACTACATTTTATAGTTCACAATTTAGAAATACTAGTTTGGATTATTAATCAAGCAGGACTCTGCTAAGTTAAACTCTTCATTCTTTCTCCTCTTAACTGTTCTTCTGATGAACTCCCATTTACTGATCACCTGATGATTTCATTCAATGTTAATCTTAAATTTTCCTCAGATAAACCCATCCATCCATCCATCCATCTTCTTCTGCTTATCCGGGGTCGGGTCGCGGGGGTAGCAGCCTAAGTAGGGAGGCACAGACTTCCCTCTCCCCAGCCACTTGGAGCAGCTCCTCTGGGGGAATCCCAAGGCGTTCCCAGGCCAGCCGAGAAACATAGTCCCTCCAGCGTGTCCTGGGTCTTCCTCTGGGTCTCCTCCCGGTGGGACATGCCCGGAACACCTCACCAGGGAGGCGTCCAGGAGGCATCCTAACCAGATGCCCGAGCCACCTCAACTGGCTCCTCTCGATGTGGAGAAGCAGCGGCTCTACTCCGAGTCCCTCCCGGATGACTGAGCTTCTCACCCTATCTCTAAGGGAGAGTCCAGCCACCCTGCGGAGAAAACTCATTTCAGCCGCTTGTATCCGAGATCTTGTTCTTTCGGTCATAACCCAAAGCTCATGACCATAGATGAGGGTGGGAACGTAGATCGATCGGTAAATTGAGAGCTTTGCCTTTTGACTCAGCTCTCTCTTCACCACGACAGACCGGTACAGCGCCCGCTTCACTGCGGACGCTGCACCTATCCGCCTATCGATCTCACGCTCCAGTTTTCCCTCATTTGTGAACAAGATCCCGAGATACTTAAACTCCTCCACTTGGGGCAGGACCTCATCCCCGACCCGGAGAGGGCATGCTACCCTTTTCCGGCTCAAGACCATGGCCTCGGATTTGGAGGAACTGATCCTCATCCCGGCCGCATCACACTCGGCTGCAAACCGCTCCAGTGAAAGCCGTAAATCACGTGTGTTTTGACAGGATTTGGAAGTTGAATTATGTGAAGCTCCTCTCTATCTGAGAAGCTGTCCTTAGCATGATCAGAGTGGTTCTGCATTTCAGTCAGGTTTTTTTTCTGGACAGATGAAATTGCTTTCCACCTAAGAACAAAGCTTAAATTATTTAATAAAAGTGGAACAACCTTTAAAAATACCATAAAATTATTTGTGTTTATAGCAATACATATACAGTACATCCCAAAGAATTAGAATACATGTATCATGAAAAAGATCTATGTCTTTTTGTCTCTCTGAGTCCCTTTGAGTAGCAACCCCCCCCCCCACATTGCCCTGATGCATGCTCAATAATCTAGGTGAGGAATCTCACATTCCAATGTTAATGGGATGTGGGGGATGTTCGTCTGTTGAATGAGTCAGCTTTTTTTCATTCATTCAACCTTTATTTAGTTAGGTAAATCTCATTGAGCCTCGAGGGCTCATTTACAAAAGCGACCTGCTACAAACTAAAGAATGATGAACAGCACAGAGCAAGTTTTGGAGATGTTTCCCAACCATGTCTGAACTATTTACCATCACAGCCCTCTTGACAGAGGGCACAGACAGAGTAATATTGTGTATGCTGTTCAGTGTCAGGAGGGCTGTGATCAGTCTTATATTGGGGAAACTAAACAGCCACTGGCCAAAAGGATGGCCCAGCACAGAAGATCAACTTCATCAGGTCAGGACTCTGCGGTCTACACTCATCTCCAGGCCAGCGGTCACTCTTTCAGGGATGAAGATGTTCACATCCTTGATAGAGAGGAACGATGGTTTGAGAAAGGAGTAAAAGAGGCCATCTTTGTGAAAAGAAACCGTCCATCATTAAAGAGGGGTGGAGGCCTCCGGGTTCAACTGTCCCCCTCTTACAATGCTGTTATTGCTAGTATCACTCAGCCCTCTGTGAATAGCAAACAACCATCAGGGTGCTTTTTCATTCATTCATTCAACCTTTATTTATACAGGCTAGCCTCGTTGAGTCACGGGGACTCATTTACAAGAGGGACCTGTCTCACTCACACCAAACAACCATCCACTCACTCACTCACACCTAGGGTCAATTTAGAGTCACCAATCAGCATAACATGCATGTTTTTTGGTCTGTGGGAGGAAACCGGAGTACCCGGAGGAAACCCACGCATGCACGGGGAGAACATGCAAACTCCACCCAGAAAGGCCCCCGGACCGGGATTTGAACCGGCAACCTTCTCGCTGAGAGGCAGCAGCTCTACCAGTTGTACCACCGTGCTGCCCGGGTGCTAACGATCCATCGTCAAGCTGATGGTCCTCCTTGATCATGTGAGCAGCTGGTTTCGACAGTCATCAGCAAACTGGTTTTGTAACACTGTGAGAGGGTGCTATATATAAGACTGAGCTGAATACAGCTTCTCAGACTGAGGAAGTCTTTTGGACGAAAGACGAAACGTTTCTACAGTTGTTGTTTTTTGCTTTGTTTTGTTTTGTTTTTTGAATGTCCAGAGGACCAGACTTAGCTCATGACCATAGATGAGGGTGGGAACGTAGATCGATCGGTAAATTGAGAGCTTTGCCTTTCGACTCAGCTCTCTCTTCACCACGACAGACCGGTACAGCGCCCGCTTCACTGCGGATGCTGCACCTATCCGCCTATCGATCTCACGCTCCAGTTTTCCCTCATTCGTGAACAAGACCCCGAGATACTTAAACTCCTCCACTTGGGGCAGGACCTCCTCCCCGACCCGGAGAGGGCATGCTACCCTTTTCCGGCTCAAGACCATGGCCTCGGATTTGGAGGAACTGATCCTCATCCCGGCCGCATCACACTCGGCTGCAAACCGCTCCAGCGAAAGCTGTAGATCACGATCTGATGAAGCCAATAGGACCACATCATCTGCAAAAAACAGAGAAGCGATTCTAAGGCCACCAAAACGGATCCTCTCAACACCTTGGCTGCGCCTAGAAATAAAAGTAACTAAAAGTAAAAACTAAAAGTAATACAAAAAATTAAAAGCATTGAAAATGAAAACACAGGACAAAATATACTACATCAGCTCACAAAGTGTGAAACACCAGAGAAAACAGATTAGTGTTTAGCATGGATTTGAACACAAGAAGGTGGCCTGCCTAATGTTGGGGGACAGGTTGCTCCAGAGTTTGGGGACGATGACTGAAAACGCCCAATCTCCTCTGAGCTTCGGTCTAGTTTTTGGAACAGCCAAAGGCAGCTGATCGGATGATCTCATGATCTCAGGGCCCCGAGAGGGAACATATGGCAGCACGGTGGCACAACTGGTAGAGCTGCTGCCTCTCAGCGAGCAGGTCCCTGGTTCAAATCCTGGTCTGGGGGTCTTTCTGGGTGGAGTTTGCATGTTCTCTCCGTGCATGCGTGGGTTTTCTCCGGGTGCTCCGGTTTCCTCCCACAGTCCAAAAACATGTATGTTAGGCTGATTGGTAACTCTAAATTGACCCTGGGTGTGAGTGAGACAGGTCCCTCTTGTAAATGAGTCCCCGTGACTCAACGAGGCTAGCCTGTATAAATAAAGGTTGAATGAATGAATGAATATGGTTCCAGAAGCTCAGAGAGGTAGAGGGGTGCGAGGCCATTTAGGCACTTATAGGTACATCCATCCATCCATCCATCCATCCATCCATCAATCCATTTTCTACCGCTTATCCGGGATAAGATTGCGGGGGTGGCAGCCTAAGCAGGGAGGCCCAGACTTCACTCTCCCCAGCCACTTGGGCCAGCTCCTCTGGGGGAATCCCAAGGCATTCCCAGGCCAGCTGAGAAACATAGTCCCTCCAGCGTGTCCTGGGTCTTCCTCCTGGCCTCCTCCTGGTGGGACGTGTCTGGAACACCTCACTAGGGAGGTGTCCAGGAGGCATCCTGACCAGATGCCCGAGCCACCTCAGCTGGCTCCTCTGAACATGGAGGAGCAGCAGCTCTACTCTGAGTCCCTCAAGGATGATCATGCTTCTCGCCCTATCTCTACTGCAGAGCCCAGACACTAGGGGTGTAACGGTACGCTAAAATCACATTTCGGTTCGGTTCAACTACAAGGAGGGCTCGGTTCGGTTTATTTTCGGTTTATTTTTGGTACAAAAAAAAGACAAAATAAAGACTTACAAAATGTTTATTTTGAAAATATGCCAAAAATATGTTTGTATTGTATTGTAGTAATAAATAAATGTGACTCATTTGGATGATATTTTAAATAACCAGCACTCTACAATAAATAAACTATATTAACAATAATAAAAATCCTAATAAATATAATAACAGTCAGAACAATAAGCAGCAACAGACTGTTTACAATCTAACTAATCAAGTTTTTGTCCAGTAGCAGCAGTGTGGCTGTATTTGTTTCGAAGATGGAAGAAGCAAGTTTTAAACAGATGCTTAATGTGATATTCAAATGTAAGATTGGAATCCATTTTTATTCAGGACAGGAGTGATGTGTTCATATTTCCGTGTGTTGGTCAAAAAGCGGGCGGCAGAGTTTTGAACAAGCTGTAAACGGGAGATGGAGGATTGATTAATACCAACATACAAAGCATTACAATAGTAAAGTCTGGATGTCACAAAGGCATGAATGGCCTTCTCCAGATCACTATGGCTGAGGAGTGACTTTACTTTAGAGAGCAGACGGAGCTGAAAGAAGCTGGTTTTGACAACAGAACTGATCTGTTTATCAAACTTTAAGTTGGAGTCAAGCTGCACTCCAAGATTTCTAACTACCGGGTTGAAGTGGGGGAGGGGAAGACCAAAATTGGGACTGGGAAGGATGTTGCTGGCGTCACCGTGTACACCAAATAAAATGCATTCAGTTTTATCTGTGTTTAGGTGGAGGAAGTTTTGAGACAGCCAGTGCACGCAGTCAGGGTGATACGCTGATCAAGTCCTGTGAGTTTCTGCCCTTTTCAAAATTTCTAAGTGCCTCAACAGGCCCTCTAACCTCTAAAGGTCAAAAGGTCAGGCTAATATATAAATGCCCGTAATTCATAGAAGAAAGCAGCTAGGAACACAAAATTCCCTTCCTCTGCACTACAATTAACCCGCAAAATTGGAGCTGTAGGCCCATTAACTTACATTGCCCATTGACTTACATTGCATTTAGGTCTGTGTTCATCGGGCCGCCACGGGCCACAGGAATTGACCAGAGCCACAAAACTATAGAAACTGGTAGAAACGGTTGCGCTTAAGAGATCCTGTCAATTTGGTGATGCTAGGTCAAAAGGTCAAAAGGTCAGGCTAATATATAAATGCCCGTAATTCATAGAAGAAAGCAGCTAGGAACACAAAATTCCCTTCCTCGGCACTACAATTAACCCGCAAAATTGGAGCTGTAGGCCCATTAACTTACATTGCCCATTGACTTACATTGCATTTAGGTCTGTGTTCATCGGGCCGCCACGGGCCACAGGAATTGACCAGAGCCACAAAACTATAGAAACTGGTAGAAACGGTTGCGCTTAAGAGATCCTGTCAATTTGGTGATGCTAGGTCAAAGGTAAGGTACCTTAATTAACTTTTGAACAAGCGGAGGCCTGTGGACAATTCCCGCCACTTTTTTTTACATCTTCTGCAGCCTGTATCTCTCTGTAGGAAGCAAGGAACTGGACCAAATTTGCTTGAGATCTAGATCAGGATAGGCCGCATCTACCCTGAAAATTTGGCCTTCCTACGTGCACCATAAGACCACCAAACGGCCCGCAAAGGCCAGTCAGGTGTATTTTTTGTGAAAAATAGTGTTGCAGAAAAAAACTCATAACTCAGGATCCCGAAGTCCTGGAGACTCCAGATTTGAATCACATGTACATGGAGTAAGCCCTAAAAGAGTGTGAAAGGTTCATGCACGTATGTGCACGGGAAAGGGTCCGAATTTACAAAATATGTTCAGAAAAGGCAGTTTTTGGGGGCCAACATTATTTAAGTTCCTAACTCGGGAACAAAAGCGTTTAGGGACCCCAGATTTGAGGTGTCAACATTGGGGGGAGAGTGGAACACATCCATCTTGTCATTTTTTTCATAACTGTTTTTTCATGTTTCCAGCCTGGGATCATGGATGGGGTAACGTTCGTAATCCAACACAGTGTTTTGACATGGTCAGAAACAATCCCAGTTCATTTTTTTAGAAAGGTGCTAGGAGGCTGATTTTTGAGTATGTTGTTCTCGGGCCTCTGACGGATGCGTAGGCGTCGACCCCGCTCAGATCGGACACCGTTTAGGGTGTTAAACTAAGCGGGGTTCACCCCAGATTCGTCCAAAATACAAGTACCCATAAATCCTAGGGTAAAAGATGTAGAGACACAAAAATTCACGAGCTAGGTCGTGACCTCATGTCGACCACACCCTGCGAGTTTTGTGACTCTAGGCCTCCGTTTAGAGGTTGAACCAGAAACCCGATTTTGGTCAAATTTCAGGTACCCATAAATCATAGCGTGAATGGACGAGCAACACCAAACTCACTGAGTGTTGTCAGGGGGTCTAGCTGATCAGGCCCTGTGAGTTTCAGCCCTTTGCGAGCTTTTTAAGAGGAGCTATGACCTTCCGATGTTGAAAGGTCAAAAGGTCAAGGAAAATGAGAATTGACCCCAAACACACAGCACGCAGTCAGGGTGATACGCTGATCAAGTCCTGTGAGTTTCTGCCCTTTTCAACGTTTCTAAGTGCCTCAACAGGCCCTCTAACCTCTAAAGGTCAAAAGGTCAGGCTAATATATAAATGCCCGTAATTCATAGAAGAAAGCAGCTAGGGACACAAAATTCCCTTCCTCGGCACTACAATTAACCCGCAAAATTGGAGCTGTAGGCCCATTAACTTACATTGCCCATTGACTTACATTGCATTTAGGTCTGTGTTCATCAGGCCGCCACGGGCCACAGGAATTGACCAGAGCCACAAAACTATAGAAACTGGTAGAAACGGTTGCGCTTAAGAGATCCTGTCAATTTGGTGGTGCTAGGTCAAAGGTAAGGTACCTTAATTAACTTTTGAACAAGCGGAGGCCTGTGGACAATTCCCGCCACTTTTTTTTACACCTTCTGCAGCCTGTATCTCCCTGTAGGAAGCAAGGAACTGGACCAAATTTGCTGGAGATCTAGATCAGGATAGGCCACATTTACCCTGAAAATTTGGCCTTCCTACGTGCACCATAAGACCACCAAACGGCCCGCAAAGACCGGTCAGGTGTATTTTTTGTGAAAAATAGTGTTGCAGAAAAAAACTCATAACTCAGGATCCCGAAGTCCTGGAGACTCCAGATTTGAATCACATGTACATGGAGGAAGCCCTAAAAGAGTGAGAAAGGTTCATGCACGTACGTGTACGGGAAAGGGTCCGAATTTACAAAATATGTTCAGAAAAGGCAGTTTTTGGGGGCCAACATTATTTAAGTTCCTAACTCGGGAACAAAAGCGTTTAGGGACCCCAGATTTGAGGTGTCAACATTGGGGGGAGAGTGGAACACATCCATCTTGTCATTTTTTTCATAACTGTTTTTTCATGTTTCCAGCCTGGGGTCACAAATGGGGTAAGGTTCGTAATCCAACACAGTGTTTTGACATGGTCAGAAACAATCCCAGTTCATTTTTTTAGAAAGGTGCTAGGAGGCTGATTTTTGAGTATGTTGTTCTCGGGCCTCTGACGGATGCGTAGGTGTTGACCCCGCTCAGATCGGACACCGTTTAGGGTGTTAAACTAAGCGGGGTTCACCCCAGATTCGTCCAAAATACAAGTACCCATAAATCCTAGGGTAAAAGATGTAGAGACACAAAAATTCACGAGCTAGGTCGTGACCTCATGTCGACCACATCCTGCGAGTTTTGTGACTCTTAGAAAATAAACATCTGAATACGGGGGAATAAACTTGATCACATTCATTAAACCTTTATTTAGGCAAGTTAATCCCACTGAGCCTCGAGGACTCGTTTACAAGAGAGACCTCGCTACAAACAAAGAATGATGACAACAGCAGATATTCCTTGGACAATCAATAATAGACTATCTTAAGAGAGGAATATAGATGTTTAAATTTATTTTTTTAATCAAGTTAAAACAAAGATGTCAAAGTAGCAAAACAGACAGATTATAAGGCAGATGTTAAAAAAAATCAAAAACAGGAACATGTCTGCAGTGGTTTTTGCCAATATTCCATCAGATTCTTAAAGCAATTTAGAGAAGTCAAGGTCGAGAGCTTCAGATCTTTTTGAAAGATATTCCAGGAAGCAGGAGTGGAGAGGGAGAAGGCTCTTTTGCCAATAAGTTCAGTCCTCACTGATGGAACACTGCAGGTAATCATATCTTGAGAGCACACACTGTAGCTGCACTCATGCAGGGACATGTGAGAGGATATGAAGGCAGCAGACCAAGAAGTGATTTGAAGATGAAAATGTACCAGTGCAAGAGTCTGCATGAGGTTAATGATGACCAGTTAACCAGTGTAGGGTGTAGTGGTGGGTATGATAATCACAGCCAGTTATGAATCTTAGTGCACCATGATAGACAGTATCCAACATCTGCAGGGTGCTTGTTGGAGCGTTCATGTTGATAATGTTACCGTAATCAATGGAGGGAAGGAAAGTCACAGTTTCAAGGCATTTCTTAGCATTTAGTGTTAGACATGATCTGTTTCTGAAAAAGAAACCCAGTTTATCTTTAAGTTTATTTACAAGGTTTTCTACGTGTATATATATACATAGAAAAAAAATATATACATATATATACATATATATATATATATATACATGGAAAAAAATTAATAGAGAATGAAATTACAGAAACAATAACACACTAAAAGTAATACAAAAAATTAAAAGCATTGAAAATGAAAACACAGGACAAAATATACTACATCAGCTCACAAAGTGTGAAACACCAGAGAAAACAGATTAGTGTTTAGCATGGATTTGAACACAGGAAGGAAGGTGGCCTGCCTAATGTTGGGGGACAGGTTGCTCCAGAGTTTGGGGACGATGACTGAAAACGCCCAATCTCCTCTGAGCTTCGGTCTAGTTTTTGGAACAGCCAAAGGCAGCTGATCGGATGATCTCATTATCTCAGGGCCCAGAGAGGGAACATATGGTTCCAGAAGCTCAGAGAGGTAGAGGGGTGCGAGGCCATTTAGGCACTTATAGGTATGTCCATCCATCCATCCATCCATCCATCCATCCATTCATCCATCCATCAATCCATTTTCTACCGCTTATCCGGGATAAGATTGTGGGGGTGGCAGCCTAAGCAGGGAGGCCCAGACTTCCCTCTCCCCAGCCACTTGGGCCAGCTCCTCTGGGGGAATCCCAAGGCGTTCCAAGGCCAGCTGAGAAACATAGTACCTCCAGCGTGTCCTGGGTCTTCCTCCTGGCCTCCTCCTGGTGGGACGTGTCCGGAACACCATAGGGAGGTGTCCAGGAGGCATCCTGACCAGATGCCCGAGCCACCTCAGCTGGCTCCTCTGAACATGGAGGAGCAGCAGCTCTACTCTGAGTCCTTCAAGGATTATCAAGCTTCTCGCCCTATCTCTATTGCAGAGCCTAGACACCCTGCGGAGAAAACTCATTTTGGCCGCTTGTATCCACGATCTTGTTCTTTTGGTCACAACCCAAGGCTCATGACCATAGATGAGGGTAGGAACGTAGATCGACCAGTAAATTGAGAGCTTTGCATTTTTGCTCAGCTCTCTCTTCACCACAACAGACTGGTGTAACGCCTGCTCAACTGTAGAAGCAGCACCTATCTGTCTATGGATCTCCTGCTCCATTTTTCCTTCAATCGTGAACAAGACCCTGAGACACTTAAACTACTCCACTTCGAGAAGGACCTCCACCCCGACCTAAAGAAGGCACTCTACCCTTTTCCGGATCAAGACCATGGCCTCAGATTTGGAGGAACTGATCTTCATCCCGGCCGTGTCCCACTCGGCTGTGAACCGTTCAAGTGAAAGCTGTAGATCACGACTTGATGAAGTCAACATGACCACAACATCAACTGCTAAAGCAGTGATACAATCCTAAGGTCACTGAAACAGATCCCCTCAACACCTTTGTTGCACCTGTAAATTCTGTCCATAAAACTTATGAACAGAATTGGTGATAAAGGGAAACCTTGGCGTAGTCCAACTCTTATCGGGAACTAGCCTGACTTAGTGCCGGCAATGTGGACCAAGCTCTGACACCGGTCATACAGAAACCTAACTGCCAGTATCAAAAGGACTGGTAACCAATACTCTTGGAGTATCCCCGAGAGGCTGTTTTGTTTCAATATGTCATTGTATTTAGCTGAAATAACAATAAAACCTCTCTCACTCAGATTCTAATTGTACAGGGTTAGGGTTAGGGTTAACCCTAAACCTAACCCTAACCCACTAACCCTAACCCTAACCCAGGACCAACACAGAGCATTTCCCATCATCGGCAACCATTAACATATTTTTGTGGACTTTTACTAATGCCGTTTCAGTGGAATGGTGTTTTAGAAAACCAGACTGAAAGGGATCAGAGATCTGTAGCTGACAGAACCAGGATCTGAGTTGGATTTCTACAACTTTTTCAAGTACTGTAATTAGTAAATTACTTTGAAAAAATAAGAGAAAAGGCAGTTTAGTTATCGGACAGAAGTTAGAAAAGGAGCCAGAGTCAAGATTAGGTTTCTTTAAGAGAGGGGTCACTTCTGCTGTTTTAAAATATAATGGGACAAACCCTTAGTTCAGGAAGTTGTTATGGTAATCATCGCCAACACTGTTGAGTCAATACAGGTTAGAGTCTGAACAAGCAAAGAGCTGGGTAATATTTCCAATGAACAAGTAGAGAGTTTCATTTTGCCAACTAATGAGGTCAGGTCATTTAATGAAATCGGAACAAAAGAAGAAAATGGCAAAACACTGAGGCTCTTCAAGAAAGGTAGCAAAGCTACGAGATATATTTGATTTCAGGTCCATCAACTTCTTTATGAAAAAAACTGAGGAACATGTTACAGTCATTGTTTGAAGTTAATGAAGCATGGTGTGCTGGAGGAGATACAATACTGCTGATAGTATTAAATAACACTTTAGGATTGTTTTTGTTCTGGTGAAGGATATTGCTAAAATAAGATGACCTGGCATCACATTATGTCACATTGTTGATATTGTATGTATGTAGACTGTTGATTTTCTTTTTTTGCATAGTGTTGTTCTGTTTTTTCTGTTGACTTGTTGTTAACTCCTTTATTTCTCTTCACTCTTTGTTAGAAATCAGGTCTCTCTTGCAAATGAGTCCACGTGGCTCAACGAGACTAACCTGTATAAATAAAGGTTGAAAGATTCACTAACTGCCTTGTTATAAGCTTCACGGACCTCTTTAAAATATTCCCGGTGGGCAACCAAACCAGTCCTCTTCCACAGGCATTCTGTTTTCAGACAAGAGCGCCTGAGTTCTCGAGTTTGATTAGTTAACCAAGGTGAACAGGGGTAAACGGGCCCACAGCGGGTTCGTTAGGAGTAACACTGTCCAGAATAGCAAGGCAGTGATAATTAGGAGTCAGCCAGAAGCTCCACATCATCATCATCATACGGGTAATTGTATGCTGGAAAATGCAGGCGTAAAAGCCCCTTTGTTTCACCCCCCAAAACGGGGTCATATTGACCTCCAGATGCAAGAAAAGAGCCACTTGCATCATGAAAGACCCCACTCACCCAGCACACTCACTCTTTGCTCCACTCCCCTCAGGACGGAGGTTGAGGAGCATTAAATGTAGAACCACTAGACTGAGGAACAGCTTCTACCCTGAGGCTGTTAGACTCATGAATAAATAAATAATAAGAATAAACATTGCAAAATATCACATCATGCTGATCTGGTTTCTTGTTGCTGTGTTCATCTGTGACCATCTGCTCATACAGACTCGTGTTCGTGCTGCTGTTTATAATGATGTTTTTCTACTACATTAGGGCTTAGTGTATTACTAGCTGATGTTTTTCTTAGTTAATCCTAGGTGTTATTACTGTTTTTCTCTTGCATGTTGTTGGATGTAACTGGGACCCTGTGTATATAATCTCATTTCATCACATGTACCACATGTGGTGCAAATGACAATAAAGACTCTCTGACTCTGATAACAGTACAAAAAATGCTAGTCATATATGTTAAATACAGTTAGGAAAATGATAACTCTAAAACTGTTTGTTTGCATCATCCATCTGACAGCATGCATTGCATAGCACTTTGGTTGGTCTTGCTGCTGTTTTGAGTGCTTTATAAAAAAGTGGTATGGTATGGTATGATATTGTATGTTATAGTACAGGGGTCACAAACCTTTATGAGACTAAGCTATTTCAGAGGGACTGAGTGACACAAAGGGCTACTTGTTTGATCCAAACAAATTTGCACGGCTCACTTTTAATTATAGTATTAATAATACAGTAATACATTTACAGACATGTGACTATATGACTGCCTAATCACATCAATCTGATCTGTATTATTAAAAACTCCCCACACTGATTACCAGTAAGGATTTAGCATGACAAATACATATGATCAATTATTATTGATAATCCTCAGTTTGAATCCCTTTTTAGGCTCTTCTGAGCGACTGTAAATTTTCTCTGGATGTCTCTTTGTCTGTGTCTCTGTGACAGATTGGAGACCTGTCCTGTGTGCCCCCCCTTGCCTTCACCCAAAAGCAAATTCCATTCCATTTCACTCCCATTGTTAAACAAAGTTGTTGGTGACATAAAACCCTCCCCTACTGATCCCAAAAGCATGTGTGATAACATAACACCCATAGGGGGAGGAATAGAGAAAAGCAGTGGGGGGAGATTCAGCATACCCACTCATGGGAGGAGTTAATTTCAGACTGCAGTAGCAGACTGGGGCTGTAGAGGGACTCAGAGAGCAAATCTGTGTAAGATGTCAGGTGCTCAAAACTCGTTTTACATCAAAAGTGAGGACCGTCACAGAAAATTGAGAGTAGCATCTATAAGGGTAGTAGAGCTTGTTTCCATTGAAAACAAAGTGAGGACCGAGAAAAAGTCCTCACTTCCCAAAAGGTCCTCACTCCGTTGGTTAAAAACTCATGATAGTCCTCAGTCCGTAGCAAAAACAGGAACACGCACACACACACACACAGACAGACACACACACACACACACACACACAGACACACAGACACACACACGCACACACACACACACACACACACAAAACACTGGTACAGCATCTTTTTAACATATAGTCTTATATCGCCCTCTGGAGCTCTTTTTATGTAATAACAAATCAGTTCAGTTTTAACAGCACAACACAATATTTTCCCTTTCTCTGAAGCAATTATTTATACAGCATGTAACACTTTCTTGTGCTGTACTTTAGCAAAACAGTAGTACATTTTTACTGGTCTTAAAGAACACTTGCACCAGTCTGAACAGCGGTAATTTACATTTTGTTTTCACTGCATCTTACAAAACCTGTTAACCATCTTGGTGCATTTCGAGCTCTCTGAATTTTTCTAAGTGCAGCAGATTCATGAGTGTTTCCATGAAGTGTAAGGGTTAAGGTATCCAGCACAGTGTCATTGCTTTGTTCTAAGCCAGTTAAAGCTTGTTTTTGGAAGTATGCAAGTTTTGAAGCATTCCACTTGTGTCCGTCGTTTAGTAAATATGTGTTTTGTCCAACTGTCTTCATGACAGTCTGTGGTTCTGTAAATCTTGAAGATCCTTTGGGAACGTGCTCTGGTCTGCAAACACGAACAGTGTCACCCACTTTGGCTGTTGGTGTTTTAGCTCACATCGTCCTGTCTGTGTATTCCTTGATTTTATTCAGATTTTTTTCACCCCTCTTTTTTTATTTGGGTGTGTGTTTTGCTTTTCATTGCTACTGGGAGTATGTTTAACTTGGTGCACATTTTTCTGTTTCTCAGTAGCTCAAATGGGGTCACGCCCATGGTTACATGAGGAGTAGCTTGATAGTTGTGCAGGAACTCTGTTACAGCTTCTTTCCATGAGTTGTGACTTCTTTCATATGTCCGTATGCAGTCCTTATGCAGTCCCAACCCTCCTGTTGTCTTCATTTTCTGTATACACCCATTGGCCCTCATGCACGAAAATGTTCGTATTTTTATCCTAGATTTCTCCTACTTTTGTTCGTACGGAGCGTTCGTACGAACATGCCACGTCAGATCCAACAAAGTCTTCTATCCACAGGAAACGTGTGTAAATGGGTTGCGTAAATATGATGAATCCCACCTGTTCTATCAACCTGCGCGTGCTCGCGTAGAGGTCATTTACATAATTCCCACCCCTCAAAACACCATATAAGGCCACGTTTCCTGCCTTCTGACAGCAGGAAGTGTCCATTCATTCTAAATCAAGAAGTAAGAGGAACTTCACGCGTTCGGAGTTCTGCTCTCAGTGGCGCTGTGGCTACCCCCCCACCCCCCCGCAAGTGTCGGATGGTCAAATATCTTTAATTTTACTGTGTTACATTATAGTTTCACTTATTCAGAAGAGTGGCACCGCTACCCCCCACCCCCCCGCAAGTGTCGGATGTGTTTTTCAACAGAAGCATTTTAAATTGTCTCGAAACTACAGTTAACATCATATTAATATTGTAGTGCATATGTTGTGTCTCCCGTGGGTCGTACAGTATCAGAAATCAAGAATAAATGGTTTGATCTGAAAATGGCTTCAAACAAACGTCTCGCCGCAGCACGGACAGGAGGTGGTCAGGAGATGATGGACAATAAATGCCACGCTGCGCAAGATGCCAACATGTTTTGCAGCACAAAGCCCCACATCCTTTCTGTGCGATGTTGGAAACAAAAACCCCTGTTCCTGGACTCAGAGTGCACGTGTGTCGCAGAAAGTGGTCCAGACTGGTGGGTCTGCTGGTCTCACTGATCTAGACGCCTGCCCCCCCCCCCGCGCTTCTCCAGCTCGGTTCTTCAGTGCGCGCGGCTCACGGCTCCATCGCCTGCACAACGCGGCGCACGGAGCTGAGGGCGAGGTGATGGAGGCGGAGGAGGGGGGAAGAGGGGGCAGAAGCGCAGGTTCCACTCGGCTCGGAACGGATCGGTACTTTGGGCACTTCTTTTTTATGTGTGGCTGAGAGGGAGATGGACGCACGGCGGAGCGCGCGCTCAGCAGCTTCTCTCATGCGCGCTCCTCCTGGTCATCGCGCAGCCACATTCTGCAGGTTATATTTCGAATCAGATATAATAATCTATTGCTCCGATGGTGTTTGGCACAAGATCAGTCTTAATCCGTACTTGTTCTGCGGCGGTGTATGGGGATTTTATGTACCTGGGTGTTAATATGAGGAGCGGCTTTGATGACCAAGGGGAGCGCACGACTCACCTGCGCGACACACCAGACAAATTAAACTTAAAATTATAATTCTAATTCAAACAGAACCTATTGTCAAAAACAATTGTGGTGCGTGACTTTTTTAAACTCAAAATATTTTCTAAATAACGAAATATGAAGTTATTAGTGGAGAAATCCCGTCTGGATGACAGCAGACTGACGCTCCTAAAATATACGACAGGTCCGGACCACTCGTAAATTTTGTTCGTATCTGAAAAAAATCCTAGGATACGAAAACATTGTTGGATGCCACAAATGATCCTAAATCACTCGTACGAACAGTATAAGAACAAATCTGTGCGTACGAACGGTTCGTGCATGAGGGCCATTGTCCTCCGGGTCAAAATGACCCGTCTTCACTAAATCTGCAATAATAATAATAATAATAATAATAATAATAATAATAATAATAATAATAATAATAATAATAATAATAATAATAATAATGAATTCAATTTATAACGCGCTTTTCATTAGTGAAAATCTCAAAGCGTTACACACATTGAATGCTACACACATTCATACACCGGTAGCGGCAGACTACCATGCAAGGAGCTTTCCAGTCCTACCGGGAGCAACTTGGGGTTAAGTGTCTTGCTCAAGGACACAACGACACATGGTGTGGGGAACCGGGATTCGAACCGCCAACCTTCCGATTGGGGGATGACTTAATTAAGCTGCTTAATTGAATTTTAAACACCAAATTTCATCTTGCATATTGTCATTCACCACAAAATGTGGGAATACTTGAGTTTTCACCTTTTCACCTGAATTTCTATAGCTTAGGAGAAGAAAAAAATTTGCAAAAAAGTTTTGAATGCATTTTTAATTCATCCCAATGACTCAGTTTCTTTTACTTTTCTCCAGTGAACAATTTAAGAGAATGTATAATACAACAAAAATATGAAAAATAACATAACCCATTCAACTAATTAGCACATGTAGGGCAGTATGCAAGTGCACAGCCTTTGCAGATATATTTCATACACCTGTAGCACACAGTATGTGTTTTACAGTACAAGGTAGAATGTAGAAACAATATCCTGGACATGAGAAACGGCATACCTTGTGGGTCCTGGGGTCATTTTTACAATGTTTTGTTCTGCATGCCTGCCGTGTTGGTCATATGCCGCTGAGGACCATGTTATTTTGCCATTTTTTGAAAGGAAAGTCTCACTTTCAGCTTCAGGGTTTTCTTCTTCCGAGGATGATTCTGGGTTGTATTCCTCTCCATCTTCTTCTTCAGATACATCCTCCACTTCCTCTTCTGAATCAGAGTTGTCTTGTTGGGCATGTGAGAAAATCAGCTCTAAAGCCTCTTCAACGTTATAACGCACACTCATGGCTTCAGCACAGACACAATTCGTGGTCCTGTTATGCAGCACCTTTATAACCTCAGGAAATAACAGCTGGTCTTCTGAAGTCTGCGAGAACACCACCTGATTTGCCTTGTTTACTTCTGCTACTGATTTATCTGAGACACAACTAAAACTTTGTAACATTTTGTTGTTTGTAAATAACTCTGTGACCCTGATTTCAACTCTATTTATCTCACTGGTCATTTTGACCCGAAGATCACCTTTGTACATTTTTTTGTACAGCTTACATGTAAATGTGAATAAAAGCAACATTTAACTTTTTCTATTGTTTGGGCCAATCTAGGCAAAGTCTTAAAATTTCAAATAAAAAAATAACATTTAGTGGATTTTTTTTTTAACACAGTGGCGGGTCATTTTGACCCGAAGACAACAGGAGGGTTAAGTACTCTGTTAAACCAAACACCATTTGCTTTGGGGTAATACTACCCCAAATACTACCACACTGGACCTTAAGTGATCTCTCTCTCTCTCTCTCTCTCTCTCTCTCTCTCTCTCTCTCTCTCTCTCTCTCTCTCTCTCTCTCTCTCTCT
>JBBPBX010031474.1:21278-34509 GCA_038048925.1 Garcialebias charrua
GGGCCAATTTCAGAATCTACGTTAACTCAAGTTAGATACCCAACATCTTTACTGTACTTGGTTGCAGGTTCCTGAAAAAAAGAGTTTGATTGGTCTCATTTGATGTTCTCTCACTGTTGCACTTTTGACATCATGATCAAAGCTCACGGAAAATTTTCAAGTAAAAAATGTGTTTTCCGTTTAACATATCTTGGGGGCCAGATAAGATGTCAACGAGGACCACATTTGTCCCAAGGGCCTTGCGCTCTATACCTACTCACATCGTGTTCAAGTTGTCTCACGTTGCCAATATCATCATCGCCTGTGGCCATTTAAGATCAGCTCAGTCTATCCAATGTCCAACCACACTATGACTTTGGTTAACATAGTGGACACACTCTGATGTTTATGTTTATTGGGGGCCGAGATGGGGTAGAGGCAGAGCAACCAGGTGGGGACTAGAAAGTTACAAGCTCGACTCCCAGCCATTCCCACATGCCGTGGTGTCTCTTAGCAAGACACCCAATCCCCACCTGCCTCCTGGGTGCCTACATAGCTGCCCACTTCCCCACATGGGTGTATCCGAGGTGTGATAGTGTGTCAGTTGGTGCTTTAAATTATACAATATTAGATTTGTTACCAACAGCGCCACCTGGGACTTTCACCCATATCAACTAAAACACAGGTGCGTTTGCAATGAGCAGGAGACAACGTTTCAAGTTAGTGATAATTTATTAAAAACAAAATAAAAGCAGAGAAATACCTGTACGTAGCTTTAAAAAATACAAACTGCAAAACACAGTTGGCGAGGCTTACACAGGTCCTGGATGGGTGGCTCCCAAATTAGAATCACTACAAACACCTGTGAACTTACACACACTTGTTGAGTACCTCCACCTGTCTGTGCTGGACACTGCAATCACACAAAAGAAGGAGACACCACCATCCAGGCCACACGCACTTCCCTCGCCAACCTGCAGGGCAAAAATAAAATAAAATAATAATAAAAAATTAAAAAGAAAAAAGAAAAGCACACAAGTTACTAATAAAATACAGGTAAGAAAATACAATAAAAAATGATAAAGCCCAAACACAGCCAGCAGTGCACGAGGGGGTGCTGCGCAAAAGCCTCATCTCTACGAAGACGTGTGGTGGGGCGTGGGTGTGTCAAACACCGCTTCCAAGCGTCTGCAGGACGAGCGGCGTCTCTGAGGTAATTTCAAAACTCGGCAAAGCAGCAGTGCTGATTGTGGAAATAAATCGATTGGACCAAGCTCTCTCCTCATTCCCGCACAAACAGGAACATTCACAGAAACACGCTGGCAGCAGGAACCACGTCACTCACCATCAAACGAGGTTGTGAATGCACTGACACTTACTTATCTGTACTCAGCACACAGCAAATGTAACACGGAAGCGCGGTGTGATGCATCCATAAACAAGCATCTTGGAATAGCTGAGATATTTATCAGTCAACCAAAGCCCGTACATAGCCTACCTGCACTTTTATAGTGAGTCCCCCGTAGTGTTATTGGCTGAGCAAGCAATTATCCTGGCAGAAGGTGGAGTCTCCACCTGCTTCCTGCCACATTCTACCCCCGTCGTCCCGACAACTCAGGTCCAAGGCCTAAAAAAAAAAATAGCACTGGCTGTTGGATCAGAAGAGTCTACAGCCCGAGGAGCTTCACCTGCTGATCTGGGAAGGTGGTTAGTGTTGGAGTGTTGGAATGCTTAACTGCGGTCGACCTTACTGACCAACGTAGAGCTGGTTCACTTGGGACAAGAGAAAATCTGGGTGAATGGTCCAAAGGCTCCAATCCCTCCTGAGTGGAAATACCAGATGGACCTTGTGACGGGGGTTGTGGGTCACCCAACTTAACCTCCACTACTGTAGTTGGAGATGGAGGATCTTTGTTCCTCAAAACAAACAAATCATCACCTAATAGCTCATCCTCATATTGGCAGTGATCATTGAGCGATGCACTGGGAACCATAGCACCCTCTGAAGGCTCTTCCTCTGCCACTGCCTTCAACAAAATACGATTAGCATTTCTAGTTTTAGTGAGGTCACTTACTGGTACTATGGTATACACTGAACCTCCTTCGGCGGGCTCCCTGAGGACTTTATACTTCTCTAGACCATATAGGTCATGGATCTTATGGCACCCTTGTGGGGTCAAATCCCACAACCACACCAGCTGACCAACACTCAGGGGGATGTTATGGACTTGATGGTCATGGTTGTTCTTTGCTCTGCTGCAACCCTCAACCTCCCATGAGCACCCTAAAAAGCTTGGGCTGTAGTGGGCCTGATGCTCCTGAATCCAATTGTGAACACTTTAAGCCACAGGCTCCTGAACTCTTCCTAAAAGGAAGTCAACCAGCAGACGAGGTTCCTGCCCAAACATTAAGAAAAATGGTGATTCCCCAGTTGCCTTATGTGGCATAGTGTTATATGCATACAACACATGTGGCAAACATGTACTCCAATCCTTTTTCCGAGAAGGTGGCAATGTCCGCAGTAGGCCATGAAGGGTCCAATTAATCCGTTCACACTGACCGTTACCAGATGGATGGTACGGTGTGGTGCATGATTTTTCAATGCCGTACAACTGGCACAATTTTTGGATGAGTGAACTTTCAAAGCTACGGCCCTGGTCCGAATGTATTCAGACAGGTATCCCGAACTTTAAAAACCACTCCCTCGTTAAGACCTGTGCTACAGTTGAAGCACACTGGTCTCTGGTGGGAAAAGCAAGTGTGTACTTGCTAAACACATCCATCACAATCAGTACATTCTTCAATCCATTATGAGTAGGTTTCAACATAGTGAAATCAATGACTAGATTTTCATTAGGCTGCAAAGCCTACAAATGCCTCATGAATACATGGGCCTGTGGCTAAGACTGTTTTGCTACCTGGTATCTCTCACAGGTCTGGCACCATTGCTCCACATCTGCGGACATACCTGGCCAGTAACAGTGTTGACGCAAGAGCTCCAATGTTTGTTCTATACCTTGATGGCCATGTTGCTGATAAACCTTTTTCAAAGCTTCCCCCTTTAAAGATGTTGGCAACACCAATTGAAGGATTACCTCACTACCAGCAGGTTTGAACACTTGCCAGTACAAAACATCATTCTCTTCGACCAACCTAGCCCACTGTCGGAGTAACACAAAAACTGGCTAGGATACCCATTTATGCTCTTCCGCAGTGGCATGCTGTTTCCGCTTTTTTTTAAAACAAGAACTCTTGTATGGTTGGGTCAGCCTACTGAAAAACACCAATTTCAGAGATGGTATGGTTAGGCAAGGCCATAACAGCCACTTGAGTAACCTCCCTTTGCTACCCCTACAAAATCGTTCTAAAGTGTTCAGGAAGAACTGTACCAGGAACCATAATTTCTAAGTCCTGTACACCAATGGGATGCTGCCTTGACAATGCATCAGCATTCCCGTTGGCTCTGCTAGAACAGTATTTGATTTCAATATCAAATAATGCCAACTGGGCAGCCCAATGCTGCTCTGTTGCTCCCAAGTTGGCTGAAGCCCAATGACTCAATGGATTGTTGTCTGTAAAGACAACACACTTATGACCCAAGAGGTAATCCCGAAACTTTTCGGTCATGGCCCACTTCCGCACCAAAAACTCCAATTTCATGGAGCTATAATTCAGCATGTTGCGCTCTGTAGGCCTTAAGCCACGACTTGCATAAGCAATTGGCCTCATGTTACCTTCCTGCTCTTGGGAGAGTATGGCTCCCAACCCACCATGACTTGCATCCACCTCCAAAATAAAAGGAAGTGAAAAATCTGCATAACCCAACACTGGCGCAGTTGTCAACCTGGTTTTCAGTTCTTCAAAACTATTTTGGCACTCTTCTGTCCAGCCCTGAATGACAGTCTGCTCTGGCTGTCTCTTTGACCTGGTGCCCCTAGCTCTGCATTCAGCCTATGAAGAGGAGCAGCTAATTTTGCAAAGCCCTCTACAAAATGGCGGTAATAGCTAGCAAACCCGAGAAAGGATCGTAGCTCAGAAACTGTAGCGGGGGTAACCAGTTAGCTACAACCTCAGTTTTACTAGGATCGGTTGCAACACCCTTAGCAGAAATTACATGTCCCAGATATTGTACCTCAGGCCTGAAAAGTGAGCATTTGATTAGCTTCACTTTAAGGCCTTTACCTTGAAGTCAACTCAAAACCACTTCCAACCGCTCCAGATGTTGTTGGACTGTGGAGGAAAACACGACAATGTCTTCAAGGTACAAGAGACTTTTGCACTGCTGATCACCAAATAGTCACTGCATCAACCTTTGAAATGTGCTGGGTGCATTACAGAGACCAAAAGGCATACGATTCCATTCAAAAAGACCAAATGGGGTGCAAAATGCAGTTTTAGGCCGGTCTACTTCTGTTACGGGCACTTGGTTATACCCGCTCACCAAATCCAAAGTTGAAAACCAACGTGCACCCCCAAGTGCATCCAGGGATTCCTCTATACGAGGGAGGGGAAAGGCATCTTTTCTAGTCTTAGCATTTAGATGCCTGTAGTCAACGCACATACGCAAAGTCCCATCCTTTTTAACTAGCAAAATGGGACTAGTGTACTGTATAGGGCTGCTTTCCCTAATTACTTGTGCCTCAAACAATTTATGGATGTGCTCCTTAGCAACCTCATACTCTGAGAGAGGTATGTGCCTGTAACATTGTTTGACAGGTGTATGATCCAAGAGGGGAATTTCATGGGTAACCAAATTGGTACACCCCAAATCGCCACCATGTACAGAAACGACTGAGCTATACCGGTACTTTTCAAGTAAAGCTCTTACCTCACCCTGCTCCTCAGCTGACAAGCCAATCACATCTAATGCCTTTATCTGATCCTGGACTGAATGAACTGCAACTTGCTCTCCCATAGAAGTTGTACCTGATGGTACTGCTTGAACACCTGCAGGCAAGCTGACAACATGAACAGCACTTATGTTTATGTTTATTAAATTTGTTCATTTTTTTTACAAAAGAAACACAATACAAGACAATCTCATAAATGATAACGTACAAAATATAAAAAAATGAAAGGTAGCAGAAAGAAGAATAAATCTTATTATATCTGCCCCTTTTTTCAAACAATCAGATTAAACAACAACAATAATAATAATAATAGCACTTAACGTACCAATGCGGGTACTAGGGTGTAACATCACTTCTGTAGTGCCCACATTCACAATGGGGATGTGAGCAAGCCGCCTTGTGACCTGGATCAAAGAAGGTGAAATAAGGAGTCCAACTGGCAAGCCGGAGTCCAAAGATTCAAACAAAACAGCTTTACCTGAATAGCTCTCGGAACACGTGGCTGTAACATTCTTCAGAGTGCCACCAGGAATATAGTGAGCCTTCTCACCATACACTTTTACACCACCGACAACATCATCTGAAGATTGAGTTGTGGCATGATGGCATCTGTAGAGTGTTTAGTAGACTCTGGGGCAGTGGAGACAGCAAGTGAGTTAAACAAAATTGAACCATGGTGTCTAAAAAGCTTGTCATAACGACTAATTATATTCATCCCCAGAACACCTGGAGTCTGCCATGACACACCACCAGGGGGGATCTTTGACCACTAATACCCCACACTGGTGAACGAGTTTACCACAGAGTTCAATATCTAACTCTAGATAACCAATGTAGGGAATAGCAAGGCCATTGGCAGCTCTGAGCTGAAGCCAGTGACAGGAGTGCAGTTTCTCCCGACCCTACAGCTCAAAATGTTGGGTAAAAAAACTATCTGTAACTGTAGACACCATATAACCAGCATCTACCAAACAAGGGTCTTTGACCCTTCCCGTGCTCACATTTAAATGTGGACAAGACAATACAAGCTTAGAACCTTCCTGAAAAACACCTCCTCTGGAGCCGACAACTACCCTATCCGAATCATGTCTCAGCGACTCAGTGGGATATAGTTTTCCAACAGCTGAGGTGATGACTTAGCAGGAGCATGTACCTGAACTCGAACCCTATCACAATCCCTTGCATAATGGCTGGCTTTCTGGCAGCGCCTACAGATGATCGAGTCACGGGAACGACTCTGCTTGTTGGGTTTCTGCAACCTAGCTACACTCTGGGTAAGTTGATCAAGCTGTGACTGCTGTTGCTGCTGCAACATATTTCTCAGTTGGCTTAGTTCAGAAGGTTGGTGTGAACCAATAGCCCCTTGAGAACAGCTCTGCACCCCATATTGAGATGCAAATGCGGAAGTGACAGAAGACCTTACACCAGGTACACTACTTGGCCACATCTCACGCTCACAGCAAAATGCCTCTGCTCTAACCTCAAGCAAGGTGGCTGTTGGCTTCCCACGCACGAACCGCTTTAACTCGCAATGAAGAGCCCCATCCAACACGTGCTCAACAAATTGGTCATGCAACAGTGTTTCTGTATTTTGAAAATCGCTAGGAGCACAGGATTTGACAGCTTCCATCAGACTCATTAGAGCCAATGAAAATTCCTGTAGGGTTTCACCATCCCGCTGACGGCGAGAGAAAAATGCTTTCTGGAGTGCCACATATGATTCATAACAACCATACAGTTCTTTTAAAATAGCTATAATTTTGGCAGGATCTTCACGCTCTGCAGTATGCCGAAACTTAATTACATAATGTGCCTCCCCTTTCAAATTATCAAATAAAAAGAAGGCCTGATCAGGTGTGGATAAATGGCATAGCCTCATGCAGGCCTGTACTCCTCAGTTAATCTAATCCCTCCTTCCCTCTAAACATGGGACACTTTCTATCACACGGCACAAAGAAAAACCTCTCCATTACAGAGGGCCTTGCACCAGATGGTGACCCTGTGGTAGGTTGTGTAGCAGGTCCATCTGTCACCTGTTCTTGGCGCAGCTTCTCATTTTCAGCTTTCAACTGAACAATTAAGTTTTCGAGCTTCTATATGTCTGCCTCCATAACTGAGCCCTGGCCCATAAAGTAAAGTTTTTATACAGGACTCAAAAACTGAAGAAAAACAAAATTTTACCAACTTGTTAAAATTCCAAAAGTTAACCAGCTGCTGCTTTACCTAAAAAAAAATAAAAAAACAAGCGAAACAATTAACCCCCCCCCCCAAATTCTTTAAAAAAAATTTTTTAAATACTTGAAACACCCGTCTCTGCTTAAAATTGCAAAACTTCCCTACCAACAACGCCAAGTGTGACAATCGGTGCTTTAAATTACACTATATTAGATTTGTTACCAACAGCGCCACCTGGGACTTTGACCCAGGAAATCAACTAACACACAGGTGCGTTTGCAATAGACAACGTTTCAAGTTAGTGATAATTTATTAAAAACAAAATAAAAGCAGAGAAATACCTGTATGTAGCTTTAAAAAAATTACAAACTATAAAATATAGTTGGCAAGGCTTACCTAGGTCCTGGATGGGTGGCTCCCAAATTAAAATCACTACAAACACCCGTGAACTCACATACACTTGTTGAACCCCTTCACCTGTCTGTGCTAGACATTGCAATCACACAAAAGAAGGAGACACCATCAACCAGGCCATACACACTTCTCTTGCCAACCTGAGGTAATTTCAAAACTCGGCAAAGCAGCAGTGCTGATTGTGGAAATAAATCGATCAGGCCAAGCTCTTTCCTCATTCCCGCACAAACAGGAACACTAACAGAAACACGTTGGCAGCAGGAACCACTCCACTCACCATCAAACTAGGTTGTGAATGCGCCAACACAAGTGTTGGCGCATTCAGATGCAAAAACTCAGGACAGTATTACACTTTTATTATTTCATTTTATGCTTATGTTCATTGGGTGTTTGGTGTGTAATGGACCTACCCAGGGTCAAATTAAGGTTTTTGAACTGTCCAGTGATGACCTTTACTGACCACTCAGTAAAGCAAGACATTTACTACAAAATCATTCATTTAGCTATAATCTGATAAATATAGTCACCAAAAGAGACTATTTCTATCTTTGATTTTATTCTAATGTGATCAAAAGAATAACTTTTGTCATTTTCATGATGTGTGCTTTTAAGCTGTGTCATTCTGTAAGAGTTAAACTGTGTTCACTGCTGTGTTTAAAGGTGAAGCCTTCGGGTCACAGAGACCGGACGGTTTTGTTTAGAAACTCAGAGACAGTCTCATGAGCAGGGCTCCAGCGTTATCTGTCTTTTTTCCTAAACATTTCTCTCTGCTGCTGGCTTTAACCTTGGGTATGATAAGACAAATGAACTCCTCGACTGGTCCTTCCTTAAGTACTAGTGCTAAGCTTTTGCTGAGACTTCAGAGTCGGCAAGAGTCGGAGAGAGTTGCTGGGAACTTCAAGAGATGTGAACTTTCCCAAGAGCTGGACACGTGTGGTCAAGAGCTAACGACCGGCGTCTTCAGCTAAGGACTGATAACAGGCTGTTATGAGTCTACTTCGAACAAGCGTAAGATCAAGAACTTGTCTATTCCTTCCTGGAATAAGTTTATCTTGAAGTCAGAGGCCTGAAGCTGACATATTCTCTGATGACCAAGCAAAACCAGGAGACGTTGGAAAACGTAAACCAGAACCTTGCTTGAAGGTATCGTACTGGTTCCCACAAGAATCCGTGCATCTGAAAGGCTACAAGGTCGTCCCTCTTACCGGGCAGTCGTCAAAAGGTAAAGAGCTGTTTACAAAACGTACTTGGATTTTAGCAGAAGTCGGATGAGAAGTGTCACTCTGGTATCATGCTCAGGATAATTTCTTCTTAAATCTTTCCTCCTATCTCTTTTCCCTCTCAATCTAAGCTGGAAACTATATTTTTTAAGTTAAAGAGCCCACAGACTAAATATGCTTAACATCTAATATTTATGTCTGTTGTGTTAAATTTAAGTGTGCTGACGTATTTGAATTGAAAGAAAGTGAAATCATGTCAATCAAGTGTAATGGTGTTAATTTAGTTGATTTATTTTAAATAAATGGTAGTGTCGCCTGGCATACCAAACTAAGTTAATGTCCATTGTCACTTAATGGCTCTGTTTATTTATCCATCATAAAGACCACAGAAATATTGGGTAAACTGAAAAAGAACAGAATCCGTGAACATTTACTATTCAATCTGAATAAGTAAATTAATTAAGATAAAGAGGTCAGTATTAATATTGACCTCCTCATAATTCTTACATCTGGTGGCCTTCGTACGTGGTTCTGAAAGTTTATTGATTTCTGTGGTTTCTCATGAACTGTAACGTCATGTTTGCATAAGTGGATCCAAGTTTTAAACTCTGAGGATAATGATTTTGGCTGGAAGTGTTCAAAGCAGGCAGATTCTGCATGTTTTTATCATTTGAAGCTGTGAGATTATTATTGTTTCAACTCTGTTAGACGCTGTTGGAAGCATTCAGGTGAAGTTTTGTCAGCCGTGGTCTGTGGTGGTTCTGGTCCTGGTTCGGTCCAGTTCACGCAGACTCCTGTACAAAGCTTTGTTTGACCGCCGAGTCAAAAGCCTGAAAGCTAATTTAACATCTACAAGATTGCTGTTGTGGTATTTTACATTTTAGAGCAGGTCAGAGAAGCATATTACTGTAGAACGTAGTCGGATAGTGGTTCTGTTCAGACCCGAGTTTCTGATCCACGACGAAGTGGACCAGAACCGACGTTGACGCGCTCCGAGAGAGTCCGTGTTTGTTCAACAGCTGCAGTGCTGTGTTACTGAGCGTAACTAAGTTGGCCTGTCTAGGTGTGTTCGCCGCATGTTTCAGAATTTTGGAAAGTTAATTTGTAGCGTCTGAGTTGTTTTAAGAGTCTATAAAGTTGTGGTCTGTTGTGCGAGCTAACGTTAGAGCTACGTGTCCAAGTACACGTTTGTTTATGAGCTGTGATTGGATGAAACGAGAGCTGGGAGCTGTCAATCACTCGTAGCGAACGCTGATTCGCTGTAGTGGGAACGCACGCCGTTGCGACCAACCCACTTTGTCGTCATTTCCGGTACTTCATTGGTCGAAGGTTAGAAAACTACATTTACCATGGTTGCTTGGGAAAAGGACTACAAGCACTGTGATTGATTGGTTGACGTCACGTATCTGTGTAGCGAGCTCCGCCTCGCTCAGCACAGCAGAGCTGGTGACGCGCTGCGTCGACCCGCCTATTTGTGTCGTCATTTCCTGGTGCACTTTGAGTGACGAACAGTCACGTTCACAAAAAACATCATAAAAAGTCAGCATTTTATGGTGAGTTACCAGCTTTTAATTTTGTTCTGTACACAAACAATAGCTCCTGTTTATTTTAAATAAAATATTTAGAATAACAGAGGTACGGACAAACATTTTTGCTTATTTTAAATACAAAGAATTTAAAATAACAAACAAAAGTACAGTTTTCACTCCAGATAACTAAAAAATTTTTTCCTTTCTCTTCCTTTCTCTGACACATCATCTTCCACAGTTGTCCTGTGCACATTTAAACTTTCCTGTTTATTTCAAATAGTGAAAAGTTTAGAATAACGAATACAGAACATCTTTTATTTTGATTTTCACTGAAAATCCAGATAAAAGATGGCAGGCACAGAGGGTGAGACCCCTGACACCTCTGATACAGGGCAGCCTGTGCCACCTCAAGGCCACGACCCGACCAAAGCAGATTGGATCGAATGTGCCTTATTTTCACTCACAGGGCCCATCACAAACTACCATGAAGAGACACAGTTGATGGAGGAAGCAGATGTGGACAGTGCATTAAAAACTGTAACAGCTGGAACCACAACGGCTGAAAAGAAAGCAGACAGAGATAAACGTTTGGCTAAATTAAGCCTTCTGTTAAAGGCCAAGCTAGACTTTGAAACTGCTGTACGCCGGGCTGTCTCTACATCATGTTTAACAGCACAAATGGAGGTTGCCGCTTTACAGCAGGAGGTAAAGAGTTTAACACAGTCGAGTATTGGCAGCGCTGAACAAACGCGTAGTCTCTACGAAGAATGCAAAGTGTTAAAAAGGGATTTTGACCAATCACAAGTTGATTTGGAAAAATGTGTGGTGGAGAAGGATAAGTATTACCATCAATACAAGTCGATTCAGGCGGATTGTGGGGAGGCACGAGACGCGCTGGAAAAATGCACGGACACCCTGGAATCATTATCACTACGGTACACAAGGCTGCAAGAAGATTATAGAAAATCACAAGAACAGCACATGATGTTACAACGTGAAAATGATGGGTTAAAAGTCCAACTGAATAGTTGTAAAATAGAGCGTGCATCAGCAATGAACAAACTCTTTGAAGAAGAGAGAAAATGTTTGGGTCTCATGAGTAAACACCTTGAGAACTCACCGCCTCCGCTGCCTCCTCCCATACCTGATGACCTACTCCCTCCTCCACCGCCCCCGCCCATGCCAGATGCACTACTCCCTCCAACACCACCGCGCCGTCCCTTAGGGCCTCTAAAACCGACAATCCCACCGGATGCACCGGTGGGTGGATCTGATAATAACCCACAAATACCTCTATCAATGGCTGAACTACGGAATATGGCGAAAAGCATTCAAACCTTCGCCCCTGGCCCAATGGGCTCACACGAAACCAAGATCTATCTCGAGGACCTTGATTTCCAGCTTCAACGTTTCCCAGAAGCTACAGATGATGATAGAATCTGTCTGTTAAGGTTAACATCGGACAGGACGGTGCATGCTTTTATGAAGCGTCAACGAGAAGCAGTGATGAAAGACTACAGTCTTCTCTGTGCTGCGCTGATAAGGGAGTTTTCTCCTTGCACGGGGCCCGATGGCATCATAACAGCAGCTAACATCAAGCAAGGTAGGAATGAACACCCAAGGTCATATTATGACCGAATATTCCGTGCCTATTTCGGGGACAGATGCGAACCTGAAATGGAGGAGGAGGTAGGGTTTAAGTATATTTTCAGCCAAAACCTCTGCCCTGACATAAGAGAGAAAGTACATGTCAGCGCAAACTATAAACGGAGGTCCATCGAAGACATAAGAGAGTGCGCGATAGATGTTTTTACAGGTCGCACACCAAACAAAACACCCTTTGAAGTGTGTCCTGGTGAAAAGGTCAAATACCAAACGCTAGACCTTGAAGGAGCAAGAGCGCCAGCTCACTCTTTTAAGGAAGCCGAGAATAAGCAAAATTTCCAACCTGACAGACCGCAAAATGAAGGTGTCCGCTGGAACAAAGACCAAAAGGGGTCCAGAGACCCCAAGTGGTACAGGCCGCATCAAGAGGAAGAGCCCCATCAAAAAAGGAAGGCTTTCCAAAAGAAAAAGAAATATGGGTCCCAAGGAGACTCATATGAAAGAGGGTGGTCCCAGAGAGGACCCCCGAGCAATGCGCCAGCTCCTGCACCTCAAACTGAACAGTCTGGGGCGAGGAAAAACCCACAGAAGTTCCAGAAAAAAGGCCCTAAACCTCTGTCTTCAGAAGAGATGGAGAACATACGTCGGTTGTTAGAAAGTTTGAAAAAAACAAACAAGGAAAACAAACCTGGTGTGATGTGTAGCACTATCATTGATAGTGACTCAGAACACACAAATAACAGCAATGCCACGATTGCTGACAGTCACCAAGATACTGATGGTCAGGATGCTGACAATCAGGGTATAGACAGTCAACAAGATGTTGACTGTAAACATGACATCATTGTTACAGAGTCCGAGAGCCCCTCATCAGAAAAAGGGGGGGAAAGCGCACTCACCAAAGACAATGACTCGTCACAGACCGATCACTCAGACCCATGTGTGACTGCACTACCAATACAGGTGAATGAAATTCACACAGACAATGGTAGACGTAACAAACGTCGAAAAAAACCTGATAGGTTCCTGTGTAACATTATCAGGAAGGGGCCCGCTAAGAAGGCTTACCTGTCAATCACTTTAGAAGGGGTCCTCACAGAAGAGGCCCTCCTGGATGGTGGGGCTGACATAACCATTATGTCTCCCACACTGTTGAAGGAGCTAAGGATAGCCGCTAGCGGGGTTGACAGGGAAATACCCCTCAAAGAATGTGCTGTAGTACTGCAGGGACTCTCAGAGACGAGAACAACCCTTACAGCTATAGCCATGGTTCATATGCAGATTGGTGAAATGACGCTATACCACCCGGTACACGTGTCCACCGTTGACTCATTCCCATTTTTGGTTGGCCAAGACTTTATAAACCGCTTCGACGCGATTATAGATTATGGTGATCAAACAATGTGGACCAGAGTGAGCCAACCACTGCCAATCGATATGCCTACACAAGGTGACACTG
>JBBPBX010031475.1:0-20897 GCA_038048925.1 Garcialebias charrua
TTATTTTGGCAAAATATGCATTTCTTGAATTTCTGACAGCAGAGTTGTAGATATTAAGCTGTTCGCGCATTATTTGGTAGTCGACTGTCAATTTGTTTTTCCTCCATTTCCTCTCTGCTTTCCTGCAATTTCTTTTGAGCTTCTTTATGTCTTCAGTTTTCCATGGGCATACTCGTTTATTAAAAACTTGTTTTGAAAATAGTGGAGCTATATGATCAAGGTTTGTTTTCAGTTTGTTAAAAAATTGACTGACCATTGAATCGCAGGAAGCAGTTAAAACAACAGGGGAATTTTGGTTAAAATCTCTAATAAAATGATCAATCACCTCAGGGGTAAGATGGCGCCTCCTAACAGTTTGAACCGTGGCTTTCCTCTGAATCAAATCAGTGACATTAAAAAACACACAATAGTGGTCAGACACAGCCAGGTCAACAACAGAGGACACACCAGAGGCCAAGCCATAGGTAATAACAAGGTCAAGGGTGTGTCCCCTGTTGTGAGTCGGCTGCTTGACGTGTTGAATAAAATCCATACAGTGTAGAATTTCTAAAAACTGTTTAGACAAAGAGTCTGATGGATTATCAACATGTAGATTAAAATCACCAGTCACAATAATCTTATTATACTTAGCATGAATAAAACATAAAAACTCTGAAAACTCAGTCAAAAAATCAGCAACATGTCCGGGTGGTCTGTAAACAGTAACACAGAGTATTGGCAAGCTGCTAAAAACAAAGGCATGATGCTCAAAAGAAGGGTACTGGTCAAATGAAATCTCTTTAACAGCAAGTAAATTATTAGATATTGAAGCAGTGCCACCACCTTTTCTGCCACTTCGAGCATTAAAATAAAATTTAAAACCAGGTGGAGAGGCCTCAGTAAGAACAACTGGTGCATCTGCACCTAACCAAATTTCTGTTAAAAACAGACAATCCGATTTAAAATCTGAAATCAAATAATTTATGCTAGTATCTATTATAATGCTAGTATCACTCATACCTCTGTGAATAGCAAACAACCATCAGGGTGCTAACGATCCATCGTTAGGCTGATGGTCCTCCTTGATCATGTGAACAGCTGGTTTTGGCTGTCATCAGCCAACTGGTTGATCCACTGTGAGAGGGTGCTATTTATAAGACTGAGCTGAATACAGCAGCTCAGACTGAGGAAGTCTTTCGGACGAAAGACAAAACGTTTCTACATTTTTTTTGCTTTATTTTATTTTATTTTTTGCATGTCCAGAGGACCAGACTTAGCTTTTTTAGATAAATCTTTCAAAAGGCTTGACTGCAACAGGAACAGTGTACCAGCATACAGTGCTGTGCATGCTGAGCTTAAACCTGTGCTTCATTGGATGAGCTCAGGTGTGCAGTATCTCCTTGCGGTCTGTCAGCAGGTGGTTCCCTTGTCTCCTGCAGGATGCGTTGATTAGTTTGGACCAGGTCGAGCCAGGACACCTGTTGTGTGTTCTGTGGACTGTAGCAAAATGTCATGGGGATGAACCTATGTTAGCACAACACTGAGACCTGTGGAGAAGCAACACAAGGACACAACAAAAGGGGGTCTCGCAGTATTACCTGCGTAATACCGAGATGAACGGGTGGGGTTCTTTTTCACAGCTTGGCGTGAAAATAGTAAACACGTTGCACCAGTTTTCTCCAAATACAGTAAGTTCTTCAGAAAACCAGACAATCTGTCACTTTAGATTAGTCAAAGTATTTAAGCATTTGTAATCCAGTATTATTTCTGAATACAAAGAATAAAACATGCAATAAACAAAACGATTTATTGTATGTTTTATTCTTTGTCATGTGTCTATTTAAAATGTTATTAAAACTATTTATCCTCAAGAACATACGTATACATTCAGTACTAAAAATCATTAGTCCTAAAAAACAACATCAAGAAAAACCTCTAGCACATAGTTGAGAAGTGCCTCATTCAGAGAGCTGCTCATTTTCTTGTCTCTCATTTTCCAAAAACATTCACAATTCAAGTCAAACTGCATTTCATGCATCTCAGAAAGTCAAAGTTCTTGCACATTTGGCTTTCTCTTTGACATAAGTCAGAGTCACAGTCAGAGATTCTTTATTGTCATTCACACCACATGTGGTACATGTGGTGGAATGAAATTGTAAACACAGGGTCCCAGTTACACCCAACAATGAAATGCAAAAGAAAATCAGTAGTAAATTCTAAGATATGAACTAAGAAAAACATTAACTAAAACTACACTAAGCACTAATAGCATAAAAAAATACATCAAACAGCAGCACAAACATTAGTCTGTGAGAGCAGACAAGCCCGAATGAATGCAGCAACATGAAACAGATCAGCAGCAACATGATGTGATTTTTCGCAGTGATTATTCTGGTTAGAGATTCATGAGTCTAACAGCCTCAGGGTAGAAGCTGTTCCTCAGTCTAGTGGTTCTATACTTAAAGTCCAACACCCACCATGTTTTCAAATTACATCGCCATTAATATTTATTAGTTTATTTAAAAATAATACAGGAGCGTTTATTTATATTGTAGAGAAATAACGCTAAATGTGTTATTTCATGATTTATAGCAGATTTTAGCAGAAGCTCCAGGAAAAATCTGCTCCTCTCCATATATGGGCATTCACATCACGAAAGTGACCGCCTTGGAGTTACAGGCGGAGTTATAATAAGCATTCATCAACTTCCATGACCGTGCTCTGAGCGAGGAAAAGAAAAAGCGAAGCATTTTTAAATATTCCCTAAAGCTGCCTGTTGATTAATCCTGCTGTCGCTCACTCATGTCTATCATATTCTGAGCGAGCATCCACGTAGACATACTAGTTTAATTCGCTTGATCGCGACAAATTCATTCATTTCCGCATCGGCTTTTTATTCTCTCCCCCCGTGACCAGACAGGTCGGGAGTACAGAAAGGCAGCCCTCTGCGCGCGTGCTCCCCCGTGCTCCCCCGTGCTCCCCGCAACAAGGCTGGGACGGAGCAGAGCCCTGACACGCATTCGGAACTTCAAAGGTGACCAGCAGAACGAGGAGCCAGAGAAGACGCGCGTGGCTCGCTCCTCTGGGCAGGATGAATGAGAGCAGCAACGGTCCGCAGCGGTGTTATAAAATAAATAATAAATAAAATCAGAGCGCTGGTCCATATGTACACACAAATGCACCAGGAAATATGCAGTTTTAACTCCCACTCTCTCTCATAAACCTCCATGGAAACTCACTCCTGCCTTCTGCCTTCTGGGTGGAGATGTAACAAAAGTCACATGACACTTCGGCACTCTTCGGCCAGGTTTCCGGATTCATTCGGGAGTGGGTTTTTTTGTTTTGTTTTTTTAACCCTCGCCTGGCCCAAATGCAAAAATGAAAATAGACATCATATTAAATTACAGTAATTGTCCTATATGGTGAATTGTTACTGTCATGGTGGGTGTTGTCCTTTAATGCTCCTTAATCTTCTTCTTCTTCAGGGGAGTGGGGCAAAAAGTGTGTGTGTCAGGTGAGTGGGGTCCTTCATGATGCAGTTGACTCTCTTCTTGCATCTGGAGGTGTAAATGTCTGTGATTGTGGGGAGACTGACTCCAACATCTTCTGTGCAGCCTTCACCACTCTCTGTAAAGCTTTTCTTTCTGCAACTGTGCAGCCTCCATGCCACACGTTGATGCTGGAGCACAGGATGCTCTCAACTGCACACCTGTAGAAGGAGGTGAGGACTGAACTGCCCAGTCCAGCTCGTCTCAGCCACCTGAAATAAAATCCTTACACTAATTTATTTACTTCTGCCTATTTATGGTCAGGTCACAGAATCAACAAGTCCAGGACAGAAACTAAGATGTTCCTGTCTTCAGAAACTCTGAGTGATCCCAAAACAGACTTCAGAAAACACAGTGGACCAACAGCAGCTGATTACGTGACACCCCAAACATCACTGACTGTGGAAACTTCACTCTGGACCTCAAGCATTGTGGCTTCTGGACCTCTCCACTCTTCATCCAGACTCTGGGACCTTGATTTTTAAATGACATGAACATTTGACTTTAATCTGAAAAGAGGACATTGGACCACTGAGAGACAATCCAGTTCTTTGTCTCCTCAGAAGGTAAGATGCTTCTGACATTGTCTCTGGTTCAGGAGTGGCTCAAGTTGAAGAATGATACATTTGTAGCTCATGTCTAAGATTTGTCTGTGCAAATGTACATCTAAATGCTGAGAGACATATCAGTCAGGAATGGTAATAGCCTATAATAATATAAGCATTAGATAAAGGCTAGCATTAGCATGCTAGCTCCAAAAACAAACTCACCAGTTGCCACTTTTAGAATAAACAGTCAGCTGAAGGCTTTTTTCACAATCTAAAAGTTGAGAGGCAGTCAGAAATGCAAATAGACATTAGATAAAGGGCTTTCAATGATTTAAAACCTACCTGAGCCGGCCTGCTTCTCACTGCACGGCTTATTTTCTAGACAACAACAAAAAAAGACCGGAAGCACATGATCTGTAGGTACAGCTCACGTTGGACGTGTCCAGGGTGTTGAAATCTGCACCTAGCATCTTCCCATTGTTTTGTAACGTTGTGGAATAACTGTGCATGCACCATTTATAACGAGAGTATATGGATAAGATTCATGCGTCCCCCAGGACAGGAAATACATCACCAATCAGAAAACGTTTTTTGAAACAAACAATATAACTCACCATTACTCATAAAATATTTATCCTACCCAACTAAAAACATATATGCATATATTTCGAAATTCAATGTAAAATGGTGAATATTTCCAGAAGTTCCAGTGGGGTGGCGCCATAGCGCCCCCTATTGTCCAGCTGCCCCTGGGTGCATGTGTGGCTGGGTGGATGACTGGGATGACTGACCGCTGTGGGGAAAGTGATTATGGCAGAGAAAACTAGGAATCCTACAAACAAATATGTGTTTGTATAATTTGAATATGTTGTATTTTAAAACAGACAAACATGGATCTTAAGCTCAATTTTTTTTCTTTTGACCTGTGTGCCCCTAGCACTAGAATGACTGAGGGCCAGTTTACACGGCGCATATTTTGAGTGTAACCGCTACTTTCTCTTTGCGACTTTGCTTATCGCCTACACGACACCGCTGGCCCCCCTCTATGACACCGATAGTTTTCTGAGCCTGCTCCCAAAGTGGAACTTTTTCGCTGCACCCCCGCTGATAATATAAACATCTCCTGCTGATCTTTTGTGTCAACCACATGCGCGCAGCCCGCACGCGCGGGGCAGGCTGACATTTCACGTGTCACGCTGCAAAATATAACAGTTTAACAATAATAAACAGTATTTATGTTGGCGTGGGAGATGTTTAAATTTATCTGAACTGTACAGTATCTATCTGGACTCGTTACATTTTTTAAACAGTGCGTAACGTGCTGTGAAAATGAAGACACCAGGTTTATTTTTTATTTATTTATTTATTTATTCAGCAGCACAAATTTTACAACACAAACACTGAGAATTAAACTGAACACTATTAAAAACACGTGAACCGAACTGTAACTACGTTAATGAACTGGACTCTTGCTGTGTGTTCATCTGGACCCATCAGAACCGCCGAACCGTCTGCCTGTTTGGAACGACAGCTTCTCCACCTGGCAGAAATAAATAAATAAAAACTCCGTTGTTGTGTGATCAAAGTAAACACAAGCAAACATTATATTAAGAACGTTGATTTACCTGCTGTAAGTCAGCTGTTTATCACGGAGTAAAGTCAGACTTCATCCTCATCGACTCGGTTCTGGTCCACAGTCAGCAACTGGTGCAGCTTGTTAGATGAAAAGAGTCCCGCTTGGTGTCAAATCTGTCGACTCTTATCCAAAATCCAGCTTTAACTTGTTGTTGTTAGCTCAGCTTTTAGCACAAAAGAAACTAGCAGACTGCCAGCAGAGTGACGCAGCACACATGCGCAGTGGGTGAAGGTTCAGCAGGACGCATGCGCAGTGGGTGTAAGCGGGGGGGCATGAGGGAGGGGGGAGATTCGAGCAGATCCATGTCAGATCCGTGTCAACGCAAAATTTTTAAACTAATTAACATGCCCAAAAGTTACGTTTCCCCCACACAGTGTCCGTGTAAACAGGGCCTGAATTTTCAAGATCCTGAGGACAAACCCCCTCCTTTTCCTCAACCATTAGTGGGCCATTAACTGCCTTTTGTTATAAATATGCGTGCACACATCTCAGACACCCCCACCACACCAGACTGCATTTCAATGTTTCCACCAGGTAAGTAAGGGCCAGTTTACACGGCGCGTATTTTGAGTGTAACCGCTACTTTCTCTTTGCGACTTTATCGCCTACACGACGCTGCTGGCCCCCCTCTTTGACTCCGATACTTTTCTGACCCTGCTCTCAAGGTGGAACTTTTTCGCAGACCCCCCGCTGATAATGTAAACATCTCCCGTGGAGCTTTTGTGTCAACCACATGCGCGCAGCCCGCATGCGCGGACAGTCTGACATTTCACGTGTCACGCTGCAAAATATAACAGTTTAACAATAATAAACAGTATTTATGTTGGCGTGGGAGATGTTTAAATTTATCTGAACTACAGTATCTATCTGGACTCGTTACATTTTTTAAACAGTGCGTAACGTGCTGTGAAAATGAAGACACCAGGTTTATTTTTTATTTATTTATTTATTCAGCACCACAAAGTTTACAACACAAACACTGAGAATTAAACTGAACACACTATTAAAACACGTGAACCGAACTGTAACTACGTTAATGAACTGGACTCTTGCTGTGTGTTCATCTGGACCCATCAGAACCTCAGAACCATCAGCCTGTTGGAACGACAGCTTCTCCACCTGGCAGAAATAAATAAATAAATAAATAAAAACTCTGTTGTTGTGTGATCAAAGTAAACACAAGCAAACATTATATTAAGAACGTTGATTTACCTGCTGTAAGTCAGCTGTTTATCACGGAGTAAAGTCCGGTTCTGGTCCACAGTCCACTCAGCGTCTGGTGTGCAGCTTGTTAGATGAAGAGGTCCCACTTGGTGTCAAATCTGTCGACTCTTATCCAAATTCCAGCTTTAACTTGTTGTTAACTTGTTGACAACAACTTGTAGTTAGCTGATTTTAGCCAGAGAGGAAAGCAGACGAGGCAGGTTGCCTCGGCTGCTTTGTTTACCTCAGGTAGCACGCATGCGCAGTAGTGAAGGTTCCAAAAATCACAGCACCATCTAATGGCCCAGCATGGTAACTACAGTGAAATCATGAGGACGCGGGGTGGGGGGGAAGAGAGTCGTATCCACAGAATTCGACCGTGTCAACGCAAAACTTTTCACCTAATTAACATACCCAAAACATCCGTTTCCCCCACACAGTGTCAGTGTAAACAGGGCCTAAGACTCTGCTTGCACTTCCCACCCTTAGTCAGAAGAGAGGCCTTGACCTGAATTCACACATAACAGACCCTGAAGTTATCTCACAGTTGAACATTTTGGGACATCCACTGAACGGAAAGCTTTGTCTGCTCCAGAACAATTTTATGCATAAAATTGTCTTATTCTGCTGTGCTGATTATCTTGTAACCCTGATGTTCTGTCAAATAAATTATTTTGCTTACAAGTACTGTCTCTCTCCTTGTCCTTGGCACATGTATATACGGTGCGTGCCGGCACATGCAGGTGGCCCATTGCTATGTTCTACAACATGCTTGACCTATTGTTGTCCGTCACCTGACGGACCGACACAGGTCACATGACATGAAGTCAACTGAAGGACCGACATAGGTCACACAACATGAGGTCAACTGACGGACCAACACAGGTCACATGACCTGAGGTCAAGTGACGGACCGACACAGGTCACATGACCTGAGGTCAAGTGATGGACCAAGACAGGTCACACGACATGAAGTCAACTGACGGACCGACACAGGTCACATGACCTGAGGTCAACTGACATACCGGTACAATGGACCAGATTGCACGTTTATATTATGGTGCGGCCCATTGCCGTGTTCTACAACATGCTTGACCTGGCAGCAATAAATGCTTATGTGTTATACAAGACCTGCACTGGGTCCATGGATTTTGGACTGAGGGATAGGGGGTGGCGGGGTGTAGGTGTAGAATTAATGGGTCATTAGCATGTGAATCGACATTATCTAGCTCACTGAAAGGGAACGGGGGATTTAGAAGCCAAGCTCACTTGCGCAAAAAAGCGCAGCCTTATGCCCCTTTTCCACTTGGTGGCCCGGCTCGGATGTGACGTCATATTTGCGTGCCAAGCGCGCGTTGGAGAGCATTTCCACCTCACAGATGCGCGGCGCCGCGCCAAGATTCCGGACTCATCTCAGAGCAGGTCCGAGGCCGGCTGGCCCCGAACCGTGAGGAGGAGGCTGGACTGAGTTTGAGGAAGTGGCTGCCGTGAGGGAGCAAACACCGAAGGACTTTACAAGATTAACATGGTAAAAACAATTATTTGTATTAAAAATTACAGCACACATGTGAACTATTCCTTAATAATTCCACGTTGTTGTCAAAACGGCAGGATTTAAAAAAGTAGTTTCGCCACGTGCACGCGCGCGCCCGCGCGCGCACGTGAGCCGTCTTTATTTCTATAATGTAGCTAAATAAACGCTTTAAAAAATATAGTTCATAGCTGACGTTATATCAAGAGGGTGCTTGAGCTTAACAGTTCCTTAATAATTTCACGTTGTGGTCAAATCAGCTGGTTTTAACAAAGTAGGTCGACACGTGCACATCACATGCATGCGCGGGTGGGGTCGATCGGCGTTCTTTGTTTTAAATGTAGCTAAATAAAAGCTTAAAAAATATATTTCATAGCTGCTTTATACCACGAGGGTTCCTCAGGTTAACAAGTTCTTAATAATGTCACGTTGTGGTCAAATCTGGATTTAAATTGATTTGTTTTGACTAATTCCAAACCTATCACATGTGCTTCGAAAATAAATTATTAAAAAATCGAATTTTAATTCAAATAACTCCAACAGCTTACAGTATGCACATAAACATGTAGTGATTACACTCTGTTGGTTTGAAAAATATCTGCTTTGTGGTTTCTGAGATCTAAGATATGTGTTAAATACTAGTAGAAAAAAAAAGCTAGGTCGACACACTTATGTCTATTAAAAATCGAATTTTAATTCAAATAACTCCAACAGCTTACAGTGTGTATATAAACATGTAGTGATTACACTGTGTTGGTTTGAAAAATATCTGCTTTGTGGTTTCTGAGATATTTGATATATGTATATATATCTTACATATATCTTATAAAAGATATCTACATATAAAACAGTTTCTAGACTGAATTACCGGTAACCATGTTTTTCTTTTTTTTTACAGTTAAGACGAAGAAGTCAACACCAGAATTTATCAACTTGTGTCTTCTGGAGGAAGCACATGAGACAACAGGAAAAAAATCATTTAGGTGGATGCAGTATTTATTTTTGTGCTTTTTTCACTTCTTAGTTTTCATAATAAACATTTTATTTCTTAAGTGGTGTCATTGAACAATAATTTCCTAAACATATTTTACAATGTTAAGTGTGTACAGTATAGTGTTTGTTTAAAAACATACTGGAAGTTAAGAATATTACACAATATTATTGTGGGCGACCGTGGTGTAGTGGTAATGGCAGTCGACCCCTGATCGGAAGGTTGGAGGTTCGAATCCCGCATCCGCCCACCATGTGTTGTGTGTCCCTGGGCAAGACACTTAACCCCGAGTTGCTCCCGGTAGGTCTGGATGGCGCCTTGCAAGGCAGGCTACCACTACCGGTGTATGAATGTCTGAATGAATGGGTGGATGGCTGGTATTGTAAAGCGCTTTGGGGCTCCTCACAGGGGGCTGGAAAGCGCTATATAAATAAGCTCCATTTACCATTCAATATTTTCCATTTGCATTTGACCTTTAAAGAATCATAAGAAAAAGATTATTAGATTTGAACAGCCATCCATCCATCCATCCTTCCTGTTGTCGTGTCATGAGTAGTGCAGCAGCTTTTGCCAGGATGCACAGATGTCAACATGAACCCATCCATCCATCCATCCATCCATCCATCCTGATGTCGGGTTGTGGGTGCAGCAGCTTTTCCAAGGATGCACAGACGTCGCCATCAACCCCGATGAAGCTGTTCTTGGATGCCCAAACGAGTTTCCTGATCAACAAACATTTAATTATTAATACTTTGTTTTTACGTTTAAAGAAACATGCTTTTAATGTTTATGGGACAGTTTAAACCAAATTATCCATTTGCATTTGACTTTGAATTAGCCCTGACAAAATATTACCGTTTAAATTTAATGAAATACAAACATTTAATATTACCTTACTGTAAAAATAGTTTAACTGATTACAGGGCAGTGTGATCAATGTGTTAAGCAATGTTAACAGGAACCTTGTGCATATATGAGAATAATCTTTATTATAAAGAAACAAAATGGAAAACACAGGGGTTTAAAACAAGCTGAAAAGTCTATAAAGTAAGATCAGAGCATTAAATAGCTCAAGGGACATTACCGCCAACAGGTGGTGAGACAAGGTTCTGCAGGGTGTTCTTCTTCTAACGTTTAGTGGTGGCTAGTAAATAGCTTGAGGTAACACTACCGCCACCACGTGGTAGGACGAGTGAGATTCTACACCCCGCCCACAGAAGGGCTGCAGATAGTGAATGGAGACAAAACCGTGCATGTGAGCCGATCCTAACTGGACCAGACCGGACCAGACTGGGCCGCTCTGGGCCGGTAGTGGAAAAGGGGCATTAGTCAAAGTAGTGCTAGACGTGGATTCCATTAAAAAAGAGTGATTGGAAAAATATTTATATTTATCATAAACTACTTTGTGTTTTTTCTCTTTACCCATGTGTAATGTGTAATGTTCAGTTGAATGTTGTACATATGCATCATCTTGGAACATTTTATTTTACATTATACATTCCTAAAATAGTGAATGGTTGTTCATGTAGAAAGAGGACAGAAGAGTGATACCTATGTTGCTACAGCTTGTGTTAAAAGTGGACACCGGATATATTTTATTAATCTACAATACTTAGATTAGCTGATTTAGTCACCCTTATTATTTATTCTCCACAGATAAGAGCTACATTAATTTAATTCAGGGTATTTTCAATCACAATATGTTATAGATAATGAGACCAAATTTGCTCTTTAAGATTTTGTGACCAAAAAAAATCTAAATAAATCAAATAAAATCAATGCAACAAAAGTCAAATTAACACAGAAAATGTGGATATAATATTTTGAATAAAGGAGGAAAAGGAAGGAAAAATAAGAGTTAGTGTAGGAGGAATATTGTGGTACCTGTGATGGATGAGCTTTAACCAAGGTGTGACAGTGTGACCAAATTAAGTCACTGAGCAGACAGCAATGTACGAGAGACAAGGTTATCACGCTAACCCACACCCTTTCGCTCTGTCTGCCGACCTTAGTCTCAGCAGCCTGTCCTTACTTTTACCATCATCAGTTCAGAGTTTCTCAGCTCTCAGTCTGAAGGAAAAACTGTTGTACAGTTCTGAGTAATGTTCGTCACATTTCAATCACATTTTCTGGGAACCCTTTTTCAGGGAATACAAGCTGTCAATGTCTTGATGCACACAACAGTATATAAAAAACTAAATTCATATGTAAAACTAAAATTTTGCCAAGGCCCACAGAATATTATCATACATGGACTTAAGAAGAAGTCATGTGTTCATTCAGTTTGCACTACTTCTCATATTTGCACTAATGTTTGTATTACATTACTGCCTATAGTCATACTACTGTTTACATTCACTGTTTACATTTATTAATACTGTTTACATTTATTACTACTGCTTTACATTTATTACTACTGTTTACATTTACACTACTTTTATCTACACTACTGCAGATACATATACAGCATTCTCTGACTAGCCTTATCTAAGGATGCCAAATGTGCCTTATGTGCCTTACTTCATATGCCACTTTGCCTCTATACCAACATCAACTACCTCATACATATACTGTGTACATCAACTTATATGCTGCTGTGCCACTCTTTGCAAATGTCAACGCTAGAAACTTCAGTTTATTTTATAGATTTACGTTTTTATACTTTTCATACTACTATGCAAAAACTCAGGACAGTATTACACTTTTATTATTTCATTTTATGCTTATGTTCATTGGGTGTTTGGTGTTTTAGGGGTGTTTGGTGTTTCAGTGTTGGTGTAAATTTTCATACTTTTATACTATTATGAAAAAACTCAGGACAGTGTTACACTTTTTTTACTATTTTATGCTTATGTTTATTAAATGTTTTAGTGTTTAGTGTTTAGATGGTTACTGTTGCACCGAGGGACTGAGAGAAACGTAATTTCTGTCCTGTGTATGTCCTGTACATATTGCAGTTCTGACAATAAAGTTGACTTTGAATGAAACATAAAACACACTTTTTAGGGATTCAGCTTTTTCCTCTGATTCCGGGTTCCTGGGCAGTGCCAATGAGAAGCAGCATCGTCCTAACTAGGGATGAACAATATTATCGGCATGGTATTGGCTGATATTATTGTCAAAAGTTCAATATCAGACATTCCATTAAAATAACTTGCCGATATAAAAGGCGCTGATTTTGCATGCACCAGCACGTGAGGACGTTGCAGCCGCAGCACAACACAATGACATCACATGTGCCTACCTGATCTCATGGTGGAGAGAAATATTCAAATTGTCGGTGGTGTGGAAGTTTTATTTTTCGTTGGTGAGGATGCTGGATTCTGAAGATTTATGGACTATGTTGAGCCTCACTACATCGTCCCCAGTCGGAGATATTTTTCTGAAGTAATGTTACCCGAGTTACAAGACATCATTTCCGATGTCATTGAGTAGCTAATAGCCGATAGCACGACTTGTTGGGTGAGTTTTACCACAGACATTTGGATGTCGTGTTAGCCCCACTATCATGAATAGTCTTATGGCGCAATGGATAGACAAAAACTTTGATCTTAAAAAGTCTGTCCTTCATGCACAGGACTGCAGAGGATACCACCACTGCAGCTAGGAACCTGGAACAAGGCCTCCACAAGTGATACAGCATTGCAGGTGACTAATGCTATTAAATAACATTCAACACGTTTCATTTAATATAAGTTAAACTGCTATGAATATCATATGGTTGTTACTGCATATACTGTACTTATGTCACCAGCTCTTACAGCTGTTGCATATTTTTTGTAGCTAATAAGCCTAAATAAGAGGGCTATGTTCAGGCAAAGGAACATTTATAAAATATCTGTATCGGCATTGGTTATCAGCCAAATAAGTTTTAACATAAAACAAAAATCCAATACCGTTCCCTAGTCCTAACAAGTTCCAGGAGTATAAAGGACTGCAGGAGAGCTCCTTTCCTAGCTGGAGCATTGCATACCTATTGGTAGCTGCCATCAGCCTTCTCTTGCGTTGTTGACAAAAAAAATTATATTTACCTTGTTTTCTCCTCGTGCTCCTAGTTCCTGCCTCCAGAGTACCACTCTGCCAGAGTGACTCTGGATACCTTGTCTACTTACTCATGCCTGCAAATAAACCATTCTTACCTTCAGCTGCTCAGCCGCCTTGTCATTGCCACTTTCCTACCAGCTATCAATTATAGTGACATTATTTACATGAATGCTTCTGCCAGCACCTTGCAGATGTTGGATGCTGTCTACATGGCGTGCTAAGATTCATTGTTGGAATTATCGTACCCATCACTGCACTCTGATGAAGTGCACCTCAGCGTGACCGCAGCAGAAGTGAGGAGTAGTCTCAGAAAGATCAACCCTCATAAAGCAACTGGACCGGACAACATCCCCGGGGAAGTTCTGAATGTAGCCGGGTCGGGTGTGGTTAAAATTGAGTACTGAAGTTTAAAAGGATTAAAAATACTATTTTAAATAAATAAAATTGGTTAAAATGGTTATACCTAAAAAGTTACCTTTAAAAGCATGCAGGCCTGTTTGCAGAGGAGGTTTAGGACAAGTTTACACACTGACACCAGTTAAATTGCACAATTGTTTAATTAAATAAAATCCTAAGTTTAAAATATTTACAGTTTAAAAAGGCTAAAATCCTAAATTTAAAATATTTACAGTTTTAAAAGGCAGTTAAAGCTCAATTCAGAATAAAAGTGCAATTCATATCAGTATAAAACAGGAAAGAAAATCATACACACACACATACACACACACACACATTCCCCACACCAAACAGTATTCAGTCACCGCCTGGAGGAATCCTTTTATGATCACATGACAGTCCAAAGTCCACCCTGGTCTGATCTGTCGCTCCGGAAGAGACGCCACTCCACCGACACCCGCTAGTTAGTTGAGCTGGACAGTGGTCCAGTTCAGCCCGCAGGACGCGTGACGCAGCCCGCTCCACGCCGTCCAGACAGCGGACACCAACACAGGACCAGTCGGCAGTTGAACGACCCAGATGGAGGGCAGAACCAGTCGGGACCATCCGGACAGCAGCAAACACACAGCAAGGACAAACAGCAGGGGACTAAAACAATAAATATTTACATTAAAATCTACAAAAGTATAAAACAGAAAGATAAACTGGCGCTTACTCACCACCAAGTTCCACCTCTAGCAGGAGAGGGAAACGGGAAGCTTGTACTTATGGTCGCGAGAACAGTACATCGCGACCATGCACCCGCTAGCGCGACACAGCTAGCACCGCCGCCGGAAGGCGGATGACGTGTGTCAACCCTGAACTGGGCCCGTTTTAAACAGGAAGCCAGCCCCAGACCCACCAATCGCATCGCAGCAACTGTGGTGCGTTTAATGTCCGCAGGACATCCTAGTACCACATGAAGGAATGTGCTGATCAGCTCTGTGAGGTGCTGGCTGACATCTTCAACACGTCACTTGCTCTGGAGACAGTTCCCACCTGCCTGAAGACTGCCACCATCATCCCAGTTCCAAAGAGCTCCACAGTGACTGGTCTGAATGACTATCGGCCGGTGGCCCTCACCCCGATAGTCGCAAAATGCTTTGAGAAACTGGCCATGACCCACATCAAAACAACCATCAACATCAACGAGGACCCTCATCAATTTGCATACCGTGAGAACCGATCAACAGAGGACGCCATCTCCTCTTTGGTCCACACTGCTCTCACCCACCTGGATCAGAAGGACTCATACATCCGTATGCTCTTTGTGGACTTCACATCTGCCTTCAACACCATGATCCCCCAAACTCTGATGGACAAACTATCCACACTTGGACTAAGACCCTCCATTTGTAACTGGGTACTAGACTTCTTAACAAACAGACCACAGTCCGTGAAGATCCACAACTTCTCCTCCTTCACCATTACCCTCAGCACTGGCTCTCCTGGATGTGTGTTGAGCCCCCTTCTGTTCACTCGGCTCACATATGATTGTGCAGCCACCCATCCAGGCTGTCATATTTTTAAGTTTGCAGATGATACAACGGTGGTGGGATGCATCACAAACAATGATGAGTCCAGCTACAGACAGGAGGAGGTGGAACATCTGGAGAGCTGGTGCAAAGAGAATAACCTTCACATGAATGTGAAGAAGACAAAGGCAATGATTGTGGACTTCAGAAGGAACAAACAAACCCACACTCCACTGACATAAGTGGATCTGCAGTGGAAGTGGTCTCCAGCTACAAATACTTGGGTGTACACATGAACGATAACCTCAGCTGGACCAACAACACCACCAGCCTGATCAAGAAAGGTCATCAGAGACTCTACTTCCTCAGATGGCTGAGACGAGCTGGTCTGAGTAGCCCAGTCCTCACCTCCTACAGGTGTGCAGTGGAGAGCATCCTGTGCTCCAGCATCAACGTGTGGCATGGAGGCTGCACAGAAGTCTGTTGGAGTCAGTCTCCCCACCATCACAGACATTTACACCTCGAGATGCAGGAAAAGAGCCACCTGCATCATGAAAGACCCCACTCACCCAGCACACACACTCTTTGCCCCACTCCCCTCAGGATGGAGGTTGAGGAGCATCAAATGTAGAACCACTAGACTGAGGAACAGCTTCTACCCTGAGGCTGTTAGACTCATGAATAAATAAATGATAAGAATAATCACTGTGAAATATCACATCATGCTGATGTTGATCTGTTTCATGTTGTTGTGTTCATCTGTGACCATCTGCTCATACAGACTCATGTTCGTGCTGCTGTTTAAAATGATGTTTTTCTATTACATTAGGGCTTAGAGTATTTCTAGTTTATGTTTTTTTCTTAGTTATATCCTAGATGTTATTACTGTTTTTCTCTTATATTTTGTTGTTGGATGTAACTGGGACCATGTGTACATAATCTCGTTTTCATCACATGTACCACATGCGGTGCAAATGACAATAAAGACTCTCTCTCTCTCTCTCTCTCTCTTGATCTGCTGCCTTCTTATATCTCCTCTCAGATGTCATGTTGTAGGTGCAGTTACAACGTGTGCTCTCTGGCCTTTATTGCCTGCAGGGTTCCTTCAGTGTGGACTGAACTCAGCAAAAAGGCCTTGTAACCTGGAACACCTTGGAACAAGAAACAACGCTATCTATGATATATTTAAGGTTAAGGCTATTTCAATTTTACAAAAATTTATGAGCATTAACTTTGGTGTTTTGAACCACTTTGGCATGGTCTGCCTTAGAGTAGCTGATGGAGGAGAGGGTGGGCCCCAGTAGCCATCTTACCACCAGTAAACTGATTTTTCCACTCTGGGAGTGAGCTGTTTGTGGTATTTAGTTTGGTTTGGTGTGCTCCCAAGACAGAAGAAGTCCTTTGGATGAAGGACGAAATATCTCAGCAACAAAAGAAACCATCCAGATGACCAGACTGAACATTGTTGTATGCTAAATTGAGTAAAAGTAAAAATCAGTTAACTTTCCTGAATACTTCCCAGTTTTAGTGACCAACAACAGCAGCTATTTTCAAGTGAAAAACGAAACAGATTTTTCAAAGTAACTTTATATTTGGACAAAGTCTATGGCTGAATGGTTGTGGTAAAAAGAGAACATACCTTAGCTGTAACATTGCAGTGACCCTCTTCTCATCAACAAACTTGCTCTCCCGGAGAACTAGCCTACACTCATTTATCTCATTTAACATCTCAATGATGGACAACACTGATACCCTTGAGGCTTAAAATGAGAAATACATGTAAGCAAACCCAAAAACCTAAGGTTTCCATCATGTTGGATGAGGATGGCACTATAATGTGAAGAAAAAAAATGTCACCCAGAATGTGGTTTTTGCAGGGTCATGATCTTCAGATGCATATTAAGAATTCAGTGAGATAGATGTCCACACTTGGCTTTGATCATGCACAAAATATATGTAGAAAGGTCATGGTGGTTTATTATTGCTATGATAGGGAACTGAAGTCATGGGTGGAGGAAAACAGGGCAAATCTCATGATAGCCACTGCGAGAAGCACAGCCATGTAGCCACTGCTCAAAGCAGCCACTTCAACAACTGAGGCACAGAACTTGGCCCACTTGGACTCAATGTCCCCCGCCTCAGCTGGGATGCAGTTTAAGTTCTCGTAGAGGTGTGAGTTGAAGATCATTCTGATGGGCTCTTCTGCCAGGAGCTCCCAACAAATCCTCACTACACATTTGGGGCTACCGGGTCTGTCCGACATCTTCCCACGCTATCTGATCCATATCCCTAGCAGTTGGTGATCAGTTGACAGCTCATCTTCTCTTTTCACCCGAGTGCCCAAAACAAATGGCCGCAAATCAGATGACACAACTACAAAGTCAAACATTGATCTACTACCTATAGGGTGTTCTGGTGCCAAGTGCACTTATGGACGCCCTCGTGTTCAAACATGGCGTTTGTGATTAACAAACTATGACTAGCATAGAAGCCCAACAACAGAACACCACCCGAGTTCAGATCAGAGAGGCCGTTCCTCCCAATCATCTCCCACGAGGTCACACTGTCATTACTCACATGGGCATTGATCTGGACACTGGATAATCAGAAACACCATAATCACCTTGTTCCCTGCTTCCTCCTACAGCCAAGCTTCTGATCCCCACGAACAAAAACACTTATTTTGTATTTTGTGTCTGAACCCTGTTCGGTCTTCCATTTTGGGGTCATTAAACCTACAAGGCCACCATTGGACACCCGCTGGCACCACCTCTGCACCTGGTCATTAATAACATTTCTCCCTGCACTGCCAGGATCCATCAGTATGGACAGCCTTGCACAAGCAAACTAAATAAATAATTTAATGAATTAATTAAAAGCAGCCCATCTCTACTCTTATATTCACTGTAACTCCTACTCACTTGAATATATTTCACCTAAAACATTCTATTTAATCACATTCCCTGCTCAATTCCAGTCCAGATTAACACTCATCTCACAAACTACAAACTTCACTTTAAATTCCTCTGTAATGGGGGACATTGGCCTACTGCTTGTTCAGAATATAAAGCAGAAGGAGCAACTCTGATCTCATGTCTTAGGCTACTAGTTTGACAAGATACCAATAAGCTAGAGCGGACGTGATACCAGTGGGTCAGTGGAAAGGCCATGACCTCATAGCATGACCTTACTGCCAGTTCTTTCCACCACTTCTGTTTTGTAGCTGTGTCCTGACACAATCTGGGAGATTCACAAACTGAAAATCAGCAGAACTCATTCTATAGGACCTGGACAAAGCCATCATATTTTGAAAAAGTGATTAAATGATGCATTAAGATTGCAGACACAAAGTTGTCTAGGGATTAAAAAAAAACTACTGTCGACTACTGCAAATGAAGATTATGATGGGGTCAAACAAAATAAACTCAATACGTTTTGCATATCTTGACGTTGAGATTGAATCGTTACAAGATAAGAGTTTGCATGACTTGCAGTCTCTGAGTGAAGTAAAAAAAAAGTATGCCTACAGTATGCTGGGTTTCATTTCCATCATCATCATTTCATTTTAATGATTGTCTCTACATATGATTTTAATGTGCACCATCAATCACATGACAGGACAAAGTGATGAGAGTAGTGATGGGGACTGCTCTGCCTCTTCCTGCTATATACAAATGTGTTGACAGAAGAGGCTCCTTTAATGGTGACTGTTCTCTAACCTCTGACCTCTGGCCTTTGACCACCTCTGCTGCCAGACATGATGATTCGCTGCCTCACTGTTTGTGCTAACATCTTGGTCTGCTCGCTGCTGTGTTATTTACACAATGACTGGCTTGTTTGGGGGGACGCTATAGATTGTGTGAGGCTTGAACTATTCAAAATGTGGCTCTTATTTAAGGCAAACGGAGTAAACAAGAGCAAAGGAAGAGGGGATTTAGGAAAACTTGGAGTCATTAATTGAAAAAAACTTGTTTATTTGCCTCCGTGCTGCTGAAATAAATTCATATTTATTACTGGGGAGCTTTAAAAGTTGGCAAAGTCTGCTTTTGCATGGAAAAACATAACTCTTGTGTCTCCCTCTGACAGAAAATGTGACACACTGCTATACAAGAATCCATCAGTTAAATCCAGGCTTAGTCTGCGAGGATTGTGGTTTCAAATACATCAAATACTTGATTTTAATCTGCCTGAATTTCTCCAGCAACCCTTCCACATGTCTTCTATTTCCACTGATAAACAAGTTCAGAATAAATTAAAGGCTTCACTTAATAATTTTTTCTCTGAGTTCTCATGCCATTCTACATCCTTGAGTTGCTAGGGCTCTTGAATCAGAGCTAATTTATACCCTGATCTGAGCAAGAAACCATTTAAAGCACATGTGCACCCCCACACACACAAACTCATCAGAAGCAGTCTCATTATGCTGTTGATTCTTCGTCTCCCGACAGACAGAGCTATTTACCCAGTGTCTCAGAGTAGAGCGAGAAGGGTAATGAGACTGATGTGTGCAGAGGTGCGTTCTGGCTAATTTGTTTGATACAAGAGTTGATGGAAGGTGAAAAAGATCAAAAGATTAAAACAGCTTTTTCTACTCCCCTTCATCTTTTTCCGGCCCATTTCTCACAAAAAATGTCACTAAACCATAGATGGCTCATTTTCTTCTTGTCTGATTTAATTTCTGGATAAATCCTCACTGTTAAATCTCATGCAACTAACATTTTTCCATGCATATCTACAATAATAAGGAAGTAGCGGGGTACCTTCCTGAAGTGGCTTTCTCAACTCTCTGCCTCATTAATTCATTCTGACCTTTGAACTCATGGCTGGAAGTCAACAGGAGGTTAAAGTTTCCTCAAGAGGTGGACTCAGGTAACCAACAGGTTGGCCTTTGCTCCACTTCAGCCCAGTTCTGCAACATTCTTTAATCCTGAAGAACAAAAGTGTTTTCAACAAAAAAGGTTAAATCGTGTCATCTGGACCACTTTCTTTAAGTGAGAAACATTCTGTCTTCCATCCAGAGGACTTCGTCAGTCTGCGACCTGCCAAGCAGAGTTGAAAATGTTTTCAGTTGTATACAGTTTTAACTCAAAAACCATATAGGGGAATCTAACAAAGTAAAGTCAGGTCCTCTGGGTGGATTTGTCTTGTTGAAATGTTTAATTGTTTATTCAACAGTCTTGGTCAGTCATATTATAAAAAAAATACATATTGGATAAAAGATGAAACATTTCAACAAAAATAATCTATCCACGAAGCCTGACTTTACTTTGTTAGATTTTTTTACCTGGATTTTTGAGCATGCATCAGGATACTTACAGGGTAATAGTTTTACGGCATACATTTTACAGTTACTGTATTGAGAATGTGTTAGTGCTCTAAAGCAATCTTTGAGAATAAAATGTCTCAGCAAGAATTTCCAAAATAAATTCCTTTGATGGTAACATCAAAGTTCTTGCTCAATAATCCAGGTAAAAAAAAAGTCTAGCAAAGTTAAGTCAGGTCCTCTG
>JBBPBX010031475.1:22136-34509 GCA_038048925.1 Garcialebias charrua
GAGAGTTTTTGGATGATTTACTGTCTTAAAATGATAAATCTCAAATGGTATCGGGCCTCACTGTTAGCTTAGCCCAAGAACAAAGAACCACAGGAGAAGCTAACCCCACTTAGCTACTGTGTATGAAATAAACCGTGTCTAAATCACTTTTCCATTGATCAAGTGTCCAATAACTGTATTGGATGAATAATAATACTTCGATTGTTTCAATACATTCAAGTGCTAACAATAAGTTGTGTTTGTTCGCTGCTAACAAACTAGCCAACAGAAATTCGGTAGCACACACACGTTGCTTGTTATGTATTTTTAAATTATGTCTGCGCGATCAAGTAACATCAGTAAGTTTATTTATTCAGGGAGGGTTTATTAATGAGAGTTTTGGATGATTTACTGTCTTTATATGATAAATCTCAAACGCGATCGGGCCTCTGTTAGCTTAGCCCATGAACAAAGAACCATAGGAGAAGCTAACCCCACTTAGCTACTGTTGTATGAAATAAACCGTGTCTAAATCACTTTTCCATTGATCGAGTGTCCAATAACTGTATTGGATGAATAATAACCCTTCGATTGCTTCAATACATTCAAGTGCTAACAATAAGTTGTGTTTGTTCGTTGCTAACAAACTAGCTGACAGAAATTCGGTAGCACACACACGTTGCATGTTATGTATTTTTAAATGATGTCTGCGCGATCAAGTAAGATCAGTAAGTTTATTTATTCAGGGAGGGTTTATTAATGAGAGCTTTGGACGATCAACACTAGAAATGCTACACTCGTCTGATTCGACATGCTCCGCCATTATTATTTACATGCGCGTTAGAGCAATGCCTTTCCCGTTGTCATGTCACTGATGACGTATGCAGAAATTCTCGGATTTCCAGTGACGTATCACAGCGAAAAAATTATCACAACTTGGAATGAAATTTTAATATATTTATAATTTATTTTGCAAAAACGAATATAGCTGAATGATATAAGATACAGTTTATATGTTGTGACAGATATGCACATTTCCAACATCATGTCACAATACCTTTAAACTCTTACACTGACATTTTAGAGGTGTACAATGCCCTAGGGACACTACATGATGCCCTCAACAAGTTTAATACATGCTTTGAAGACCCGAAAAGACCACCCAGCACCAAACTCACCTCACCACCGGAAGAAGAGTTTCTCAGCGTGACCTCAGACAAAGTGAGGAGTACTTTCAGGAGGAGTAACCCTCACAAAGCTACTGGCCCAGACAACATCCCCGGGAAGGAGCTAAACGACTGTGCCGATCAGCTCTGCGAGGTGCGGGCCGACATCTTTAACTCCTCTCTCACCCTGGCAACAGTGCCCACCTGCCTGAAGACTGCCACCATCATCCCAGTCCCAAAGTCAGAGAGTCAGAGTCAGAGAGAATTTATTGTCATTTGCACCGCATGTAGTACATGTGTTGAAAACGAGATTATGTACACAGGGTCCCAGTTACATCCAACAACAAATGCAAGAGAAAAACAATAATAACATCTAGGATTAACTAAGAGAGACATCAGCTAGTAATACACTAAGCCCTAATGTAGTAGAAAAACATCATTATAAACAGCAGCACGAACATGAGCAGATGGTCACAGATGAACGCAGCAACAAGAAACAGATCAGCATCAGCATGATGTGACATTTTGCAGTGTTTATTCTTATTATTTATTTATTCATGAGTCTGACAGCCTCAGGGTAGAAGCTGTTCCTCAGTCTAGTGGTTCTACATTTGATGCTCCTCAACCTCCGTCCCGAGGGGAGTGGTGCAAAGAGTGAGTGTGCTGGGTGAGTGAGGTCTTTCATGATGCAGGTGGCTCTTTTTCTGCATCTGGAGGTGTAAATGTCTGTCAAAGAGCTCTATAGTGACTGGTCCGAATGACTATCGGCCAGTAGCCCTGACCCCGATAGACGTTAAATGTAGGGATGCACCGATAAATCGGCCGGCCGATCGATCGGCACCTATTTCCTTAATTTGGGGAGATCGGTGATCGGCCGATCTTTAAATGAGAAGCCGATTTTATCTACCGATTTTATCTGCCTCAGCAAAGGTTGGAAAATCCTGAAAATTTAGGGTGCATTTTGACCTTTTAACACCTGAAAATCAGTATCGGCCAAAATCGGAATCGGCAGGTCAGACTTTCTAAAAATCGGTAATCGGTGATCGGCCAGAAAATTGAAATCGGTGCACCCCTAGTTAAATGCTTCGAAAGACTGGTCATGACCCACATCAAAATAACCAACATCAACGAGGACCTTCACCAGTATGCATACTGCGAGAAGAGATCAATAGAAGATGCTATCTCCTCTGTAGTCCACACTGCTCTCACCCACCTGGAGAAGGACTTCTGCATCCATATGCTCTTTGTGGACTTCACATCTGCCTCCAAAACCATGATCCCCCAAACCCTGATCGACAAACTACTCACACTAGGTCTAAGCCCCTCCATTTGCAATTGGATCCTAGACTAAACAAACAGACCACAGTCTGTGAGGATCCACAACTTCTCTTCATCCACCATAACCCTCAGCACGGGCTCCCCCCAAGGCTGTGTTGAGCCCCCCCCTGTTCACTCTGCTCACATATGACTGTGCACCCACCTACCCATCCAGGTTGTCATATTACAAAGTTTGCAGATGATACAGCTGTGATGGGATGCATCACAAACAATGATGAGTCCAGCTACAGGCAGGAGGTTGAACACCTAGAGAACGTGTGCAGGAAGAACAAATTTCACATCAATGTGAAGAAGATGAAGGAGATGGTCGTGGACTTCAGACGGAACAAACACACCTCCCCCCTCCCTTGTTTTTATACTACTAGTGCTTAGCAAATTTTTATTATAATGTTTTTCTTAGTTCATATCTTAGATCTTTTTACTGATTTTATTTACAATTTATAATTTTGTTGAACGTAACTGGGACCCTTTGTACACAATTTCGTTCCTCCACATGTGGTGTGTGCATATGACAAATAAAGAAACTGACTTTGATATTTACATCAGACAGATAGTTATTGTCTACCACTGAATATGAAAGGGTTATATTTTTTGCCCATGTCTGCATGCATGTTTTTGTGTTCATTTGCATGCTGTGTTAGCAAAATACCTCATGAACTACTGAATGGATTTGAAAGAATCTCTTGGAAGTAGTCAATGGATGAACTACAACTGATTAACTTTTGAAATCAGTCCAAATAAAGATGCCTGCCACAGCTAAGCAGCCTTAGAAAATGCAAAAATGAAAATAACTTGGTCAAGTTTTCAGATATAGAAATAAAACGTGTTGTGTTAGTAGCTGAGCAGGATCCCTAACATAATTTAAAAGCTAACTAATTGTGTGAGTCATGTTTCCAAAATCTTGCCTTTACCTCTTGGTGTCAACTTTGTCTATGGCTGTTAGCAAGCCTTTCAGAATGAGCATACTCTCTGGCAGCTCGCTCTGTACTTTGATGTGGTTATAAAATCAATGATGATGTCATTTACAGGAGCATTTTACAAATGTTTGTTATGTAGGTTAGGGTGTTAAAGTCGTATATGTGCATTTGTTAAAATAATTTAGTGTCAACATTGCAGAGTAAAACGTGCTTATTTTTTTGGTGGTTTTCCAAAGCTTTTACTTGTTTGTTTATATCTGACAGAAGTTTAGATCAACTTTACGTCTATTATAAGTTAATCTTCAGTACTTTGAAGTTAAAAACATGGCTGCAGGTATAACGATTTAGCTAGACAAATCATGCGTATGATGCTTGTCACTGTATGAACTTTGCAAAAGAGCCAAAAGCAATTTAAGCTGAACCAAAATTTAATGCATGGCTGCTAAGATGTATTCACAAAAACAACATAAAAGGTGACATTTGCAAGGTTGCACATTAGTGAAATGCACTAGATGCATTAATTCAATGTGGCTAAAAGCCTTGTTAGCATTCACAATTTGAGTTTGAATGTACAATTACGAGGCAGAGATGAAGGATTGAGGGAAACAGGAACACAGGAGATGGAGAGAGACAACAAAAGGACACAACAGAGTAGAAGAGCAAGAGAGAGTCTTTCATGTCTCACCTGAGTTTGAAAGGCCTCCCTTTCATGTGAGCGTTGTCATATTTTATCTGCTCTCATTCCATTTGCTCCACCTCTCTCCCTGAAATAAAGACATCACTCTTTCAATACAAACAATAGAATGAAGGGTATTAGGTCTGGCAGAGGAGTACAAATGTATGCACGTACAAAAGCAACATGGATGCAGGCAGCTCTGTCATTAGAAAAATACACATTTTGCATGTACGGTAATTTTTTAGGTTGTTTAATACTACTCAGTTATACTACCTGAGTTACGACTTTAAATATATATATAAATAATAATAATAATAATAATATGTTTGTCTGTCATCTGTGTATGTTTCCCATACACAGACGAAATTCGTCTCTGCATTTAACCCAACCACCACCAGGTGGTGCAGTGAGCAGCCAGAAAGCGCTCGGGGAGCTGGAGAATTAGGTGTGCACTCATAGACACCCCAAGGTGTGTAGTGGGCGGGACGCGAACCCGCGTCCTTCGGGTCCCAAGTCAAAAGCCTTGCCACTACACCATCTTGGGAACATATTCAATTAATTATGGAATAAACATTATGTGTCCAGTAGGAAAAAGGTGCCTGAAGAAATTTTTTAATCAGTTTATATCTCGCAAGTTCTTGCAAAGCAACTCTTCAAAGCCAGTTTTACTACAGTAACCGTGTTTCCATCTATTTTAAATTCGAATTTTGAGCGAATTTTTGAAAATTCGCAAAAATGTAAATAAAAATTAATGCGAATCAGAAGTGTTTCCATAAACTGGCTTGAAGCGAATCCACCAGGACACGCAAAGCGGCATTACGTCAGACGTCAGCGTTACACATGTCTACAGTAAACAGGAATTAGCGGTTGAAAACAGGAACCGAACCACACATCTCGGCAAAATGGAGAGAATATTTCAGGAATGTGTTGCTATCGGGCAAGTTGTATTTATTCTGTCATGCCAACTAGTTTTGGCGATGTTACTACGGAAACAGCTGATCAGTCACATGACGGGAATGTTCGCTACGTCAGAACTGAGTCGGCAAATCTGTTTCCATCTCTCGTTTTGCGCATCAGCTCTGTTTCAAAAAACCCAAAAACCACCTCAAGCAAGCGTATCAACTTTTTTGCGAATTAGAGGAAGTTAATTCGAATCGTGCCGTTTCCATTCACCTTTTCTGATGCGATACTTCAAAATGCGCATCAAGAAACCTTGATGAAACATGGTTAGTGGCAAACATGGCTAATTGCTACTCAAATTACCAATGCTAACTTTGTTAGCTATTATCATTCAATGTACCCAGCCTTTCCCCTACTGACACAGGGATTTCATATTTTGCTATGTAAAAGAGCCCAACTCAGGCTTTTGGAAGAAGGTACAAATTGTATTACCGGTATGCTGTCCTCAAACACGTGACTATGCAAAGCTAGGCAACTATCAAACAAAATAAATGGTCTTCAGACAAGGCTTGCTTTCTTGAGTTTACTGAAGACCTTTCATTTATGACTTTTTTGCAACTGAAATATACAGAAAGAGAAAAATAAATTACTGAATAATTTGTCTCAATGTTACATAAATAATAATAAAGTGCTATGTGTTGTCATCATTGTACAGTATGTTCCCACACAGTGGTGAAATTGGTTATCTGCATTTGACCCATCACACCTGGGATACACCCAGGTGGAGCAATGGGCAGCTATGTAAGCACCTGGGGAGCAGTTAGAGATTGGGTGTCTTGCTCAGAGACACCACGACATGTGGGAATGGCTGGGGATCGAACCTGGGACTTTCATGTTCCGAGTCGGCAGCCCTGCCTCTACCCGATCTCGGTCCCAGTAAACACCCCACACTTAAACAATTACCTTATCTTGAACATGTGGTCTACGCTGAAACCACATTTTTCTTAAGCAAAATAATGTCCACATATTCTAAAATCAACAATACTCACAAATATGAAAGTTTCCCAAGGCATGAGTGTAGTGCACGTTTAGCTTGAAAATGAGCCGTTTTCTCCTTTATTGTCTGAAACACCTGTTCTACCAAGAAAATACTTTAAAGATTGTTCTGCAGTAATAGGACTAACTCCCATGCTGCAGGTCCCATATGATGAACATCAATTGTCTCGCTCTGATTGAGATTCAAACATTTTTATTTCCTTTTACAAAAATCAGCATTAGTTTACTTAAAACAATTATGAAACATGAACTTATTTAGGGCAGCATGGTGGCACAACTGGCAGAGCTGCTGCTCTCTCAGTGAGAAGGTTGCCGGTTCAAATCCCAGTCCAGGGGCTTTTCTGGGTGGAGTTTGCTTGTGCGCTCCATGCATGCATGGGTTTTCTCCAGGTACTCCGGTTTCCTCCCACAGACCAAAAAACATTAGTGGTGTAATGGTAAACCTGGTTGTACCAAACCGTTTTGGTACAGCGCGTTCGGTTCGGTCCTCCTGCGTACCGTTTCGGTCATTTTTTCACTCATTAAATTTTATTAACAAGAGATTATCCACCGCAGAACTAAAATTCCTAAGCGTGTTTCAGCACGGCGCTATTATCTTGTAGCACATAGCATTAGCAGCCTAGCATCTCGTTGCGGTCATAGACATAAACAATTTAAACGTAAACTTATTTATGTCTGGGGTTGCAGTCTCCTGTTTGGGAACATTATGACTTTATTCTTAAAAGACGTGAACAAATCTAAAGGTGTGTGTCTACGTTGTTTCACAGAGATTGGATCTGCAGCAGACAACACATCTAACTTGTTAATGAGCTTGAAACAACATCATCCGAACGTGAACGTCTCTTCTACAAGCAAGAAATGCACATCTGCCATCAAAGCCGCAAAACGTAACTACTTCTTATCTCAGACCTCCAAAAATCTAAACGATCCTAAAAAATTCTGGAAAACCATCAAATCTCTCTCAGGCATCCCCCAATCATCTGATCTCCCATCACAATTTCTTGTTGACTCTGTTCCTGTGTCAAATAAGCACAAAATCCTGAACTGTTTCAATAAACACAAAAAAAGGTGACAGTGTGGAGCTGCAATGAGCTGTTGCTGAGAAGTTAGAGGAAAAAACTGTGCGTGAGTATGATAAAGCTTGGGTAAGTTAATATTTATATGATTTAAAATAAAAATAAAATGATTTAGAGAGATTTAATTAAATGTAGTATAAAATAAATAAAATAAGTAAATAAAAAACGAAATAATTAAATGTAATATTGATGAAAAGTCATTAGTATTATTAAATACTATTAACTGACTTTTTTCCCCCCCATCAAACAAACTGGAAGAAGAAACTTTGCAAAGTCTGGAATTGTTTGTAGACGAGTGTTACGAAAGTGTTGTCATGGGAAAATCTAATGCTACTTCCGGTGCCGCTGCTAGCACCCCGAATGCTAAAAGGCACAGACACGGTAGTTTAGATAGCGCTTCTTCACCGTCTACTGATAGTTCGGGCTTTAAAGAGATCCTGGAGTCGATTGACGGTAAATTAACTAGCTTGGACGCTCGTTTAGCACTGGTGGAATTGCTACACAAGGAATTCCAAGACTTGAAAATTTCTTTGGAGTTCAGCCAGCAACAAGTAGCATCGCTCGCTAGTGAAAACCAGCAGCTGAGGGGAACGGTTAAAACGCTCACCGAAGAGGTATCACAGCTATCCGGTGATAATAGAAAAATTAAAGAATCTATACTGGAGATACAATCCCGGAGCATGCGGGAAAACATGGTCTTCTCTGGAATCTCAGAGAAAACAGATGAAGACGTCGAAACCTCGGTTCGGGCCTTCATGCAGACTCAGCTGAAGTTGACGAGTGACGTGGTTAATTCCATCACTTTTCACAGAGTTCACCGCCTCGGAGGTAAGAAAGCTGGGGACACTAGGCCGCGGCCGATTGTAGCCAGATTTGAACACTATAAACAAAAAATGCAGGTAAAAAGCCGAGGTAGGGAACTACGTGACACCAATTTCAGTATGAATGATCAATTCCCTGCAGAGATTTTAAGCAGAAGGCGCGTTCTGTTCCCGATTAGGAAACAAAATTTAAATGAAGGTAGAAGAGCTGCAATCTCGGTGGACAAACTGTACATCAATGGTCAGCTGTTCAGAGACCCAGAGATTACTCCATGGCTATATTAGTCATCATTAAGGTAAGAATGATTTTCAGTTACTATTAATAATTAATATTATTAGCTAGATATCATTATTACTTACCAGATAAATGTAATTTTTTTCAGCACAGCTCGATTGGTGGGTTACACAGACTGGTGGTACACGGTGGCATGGCAATTAATGTGGTAGGAGGGTTCTTTTTTATTTTTTCTTCTATCTGTCATCTTTTAGTGTTCAGTATGATTTCACTTTCTTTTCTTGTCTGTATTTTTCTAACTCAACATTTGTTAATACACAAACACAAGGACTTATATACACTCGTATCTGCTTACACAAATACATGATAAAGGTATACATCACTGATTTATCGTTAAAAACAACACTTAGAATATTACTTAATGATATATAGTCAAACATCAAGGATTATGTGTTTACCTGGGTGTTTTATTATCTTCTATATCTGTGATAATGGTTGTGGTTTATCTATATTTTCACAGACACAAGTATGGGCACTTTAAGATTTGTCACATGGAATATTAATGGAGCCGGTAGCCAAGATAAAAAATATAGAATTTTTAACAAGATTAAAAGATTAAAGGCAGATGTTGTATTACTCCAAGAAATTCATAAATTGGCCTCAACTGTGGTTGAGCTAAAATCTTCAGAGTTTCCTAATGTATTCTCAGCCTGTTATAATTCAAGACAAAGAGGGGTGGCAATTTTAATACATAAAAATGTTGACTTCACAGTATTAGATCAATTTATAGATCCGAACGGTAGATATATAATATTAAAGTTATCTATATTTAGACAAAATTATTGTATTGTTAGCATATATGGACCGAATGTAGACGACGCTGCTTTTTTTCATGATTTTTTTTCCAATCTATCAAATCACATGGATTCCTCACTGGTGATGGGAGGTGATCTCAACTTTGGTTTAGATGACAAGATAGACAGACTGAATGCAGCGGGAACTCAACGCAGTTGGCAATCTATAAATATAGTTAAACAGTATATGAACGATTATGGACTTTGCGATGCATGGCGTTCTTTTCACCCTGATAGCAAAGAATATTCTTTCTTTTCACATGTGCATCACTCATATTCTCGTTTAGATTATTTTATAGTAAGCAATTCATTGATGGCAAACATTTCAGACACTGAGATACACCCTATTGCTATCAGCGATCATGCACCAGTTACTGTAAATATAGATTATAAAAGAATAACAACAAAAAATACAAGTTGGAGATTAAATACATCACTACTTCAAGAAGAAGAATTTTTGCAATATTTTAAAAAAGAATGGGCATCGTATTTAGAGTTTAATGACTTGCCAGGAACTTCAGCATGTACACTTTGGGAGGCTGGGAAAACAGTCATGAGAGGTAAAATAATATCCTATTCAACAAATAAAAAGAAAAAAGAAAATAAACGTATTGAGGAATTAGAGAAATCCATTAAACTATTAGAAGGTCTACAAGGAGAGGAAACACAGCAAAAGCTACGCAAATTAAAATTAGAACTAAATGAATATATTGATAAGAAAAATAAATTCTTGATACAAAGACTTAGATTAGATAATTTTGAGTACGGTAATAAATCAGGTAGCTTTTTAGCTAATCAACTCAAATTAAACAAAGAAAAAACATCTATTTATGGTATTAAAGATAAAGATGGAAATATAATTCATGATGAGGGAAAAGTAAACAATATTTTTAAAGATTTCTATAAAACTCTATACACTCCACAAATAAATCCATCTAATAAGGATATTAATGAATTCTTGGAGAAAGTAACACTTCCTAAACTAGATATTAGTCAATCATCAAAACTAGACTCACCATTAACATCAGATGAGCTCCATGATGCAATTAAAAGCATGCCTAATAAGAAATCTCCAGGTCCTGATGGATATCCAGTAGAATTCTATAAAAAGTTCTGGGATATACTGGAACCGATATTTTATAGAGTGCTATTTGAGTCCGAAGAAAATGGTAGGCTACCAACACATATGAATTCAGCCAACATTAGTCTCTTATTAAAACCAGGCAAAGACCCAGTATTACCTACCAGTTATCGTCCAATCTCTCTTATTAATGTTGATGTTAAAATAATTTGTAAAGTCTTATCTAAAAGACTAGAGAAGATAACTCCTGTTATTATACATCCAGACCAAACCGGATTCATAAAAGGAAGACACTCAAACTCAAATACACGCAGATTATATAATATAATAGAGTATTCATATTTGAAAAATATTGAAACAGCTATTTTTTCATTAGATGCAGAAAAAGCATTTGATAGAGTTAATTGGAATTTCTTATTTGCTACCTTAAATAAATTTGGATTTGGGAATTACTTCATTAATTGGTTAAAAATATTATATAGTTCACCAACAGCGTGCGTCAGGACAAATAATCAATTATCTTCAAGCTTCTGTTTACAGAGGGGAACCAGGCAAGGTTGCCCACTTTCACCAGCATTATTTGCTATTTTTATTGAACCTTTAGCAGCAGCAATAAGGCAAAGTGCTGATATTAAAGGCATAAAGGGTAGAAACATAGAACATAAAATTAGTCTTTATGCTGACGATGTTTTGCTTTTTCTTGAGAACTCAGGAAACTCAATATCTAATGTTATCAAATTAATAAACTCGTTTTCAAAAGTTTCTGATTATTCTATAAACTGGACAAAGTCTACAGTTCTTCCAATAAATTGCGTGTTTAATAATTCTCTTAATGAAAAACTACAATCAGGTAACATTAAATATTTAGGTGTTAATATCTCTCCTAAATTGGAAGATTTAATAAAATTAAATCATATCCCACTATTAAAGAAAATTGAAGACGATCTTACTAGATGGAGATCTCTACCCATATCACTTATGGGAAGAGTTGCCTCAGTAAAAATGATGGTGCTGCCGAGAATAAATTATTTATTTACAATGATTCCAAATAAACCTTCAACTGAATGGTTTAAGTCACTAGACTCTTCTATATCTAAATTCCTTTGGAAAAATAAAACTCCACGTATTAGTTTAAAAACATTACAGAAATCTAAAGATACCGGAGGATTAGAACTTCCAAACTTTTATTACTACTATTTAGCCAACAGGTTAAAATATATATCAAAGTGGTTAAAACCGAATGCACTAGATGAAACTTGGATAGATATAGAACAAACTTTATGTAATGATATTAGGATTTCAGATCTACCATTTATCAGTACAGTTTTAAAAAGACATGTCTGCTTTAAGAGCATCAATATTAGCTCATCTCTGATGGCATGGTGGGAGTATCTGAAAATGACAAAGTCTTCACTTCTCCCATGTAGACATACACCTCTCTGGAACAATCCTGACATTCAACAAGAAAATAATATGTTAAATTTCCCAGGTTGGAGAATGAAAGGAATTGATTGTCTGGAACACATATTTGAGGGCATAGACTTTATTCCATTTAATAAATTAATAATACAATATGACATTGATAATAAATATTTCCTACAATACCAACAAATTAAGTCAATTGTAAAAAAGAAATTTAAGCTTAAAAAAACATTGTTGGAAACACCAACATGTGTGTTAGAGTTTATTAATTTTCAACCACCTAAATTATTATCTAAAATATACAAAAAATTATCTAGAATCGATGACTCGATAGCACTACCTGTTGAAAAATGGGAGTCAGATTTATCAATCAACTTCGAACAAAAAATTTGGTCTCAAGTATGTTCAAATACTTTTAAATTGACTAGAATCTCCAATTTACAATTAATACAATATAAGGTTCTCTATAGAGTACATTATACAGGTCAGCGGATGTTTAAGATGGGCTTTACACCATCTAACAACTGCTCACAGTGCATAAGTAATATACCTGATGATTATATTCACGCACTCTGGTTCTGTCCACCCGTTCAGAGGTTCTGGGTACAGGTATGTGAAGACTTGTCTAAATGTTTGAAATTTAATATCCCACTCTCTCCATCTGTTTGCTTATTGGGTATCTTTGAAGATGTTATACTGGAAAAAAATACATCCTATATGCTTTTCACTGCCTTATGCATCGCAAAGAAAACCATACTCGTAAATTGGAAAAATAAAAATAATCTTAGCATTAATCAGTATAAAAATCTTCTGTTAGATCATATTAGTCTTGAAACAGCATCTGCCGACACA
>JBBPBX010031476.1:0-22094 GCA_038048925.1 Garcialebias charrua
TACGATCACAGAACAGTAATTTACTTCATATTCCTCGGACCAAATTGAGGACCATGGGAGACCGAGCATTCTGTGTGGCTGCCCCCCGCCTGTGGAACTCCCTCCCTGACGACCTGAGAGCTCCACAGTCACTGGTTGACTTTAAAAGCAGCATAAAGACCTTTCTTTTTAAGCAAGCCTATTCTGCCTCCACATGATTTTATCTTTGATCTTAGCTGATATCATTATTGATTTTACTTGATTTTATCACTTGTTTTATTTTATTTATTTTTTAAGCAAGCCTAATCTGCATCCACATGATTTTATCTTTGATCTTAGTCGATATTATTATTGATTTTATTTGATTTTATCACTTGTTTTATTTTGATCTTTGCTTTATTACACTTTGTAGCACTTTGAGATTTTTATTAATGAAAAGTGCATTATAAATGGAATTCATTATTATTATTATTATTATTATTAAATGAGACTTTCTGGTATATTTAATGTTTGAGTAGAAATAGTTCTTCACACGTCCTTTGTACAGTTCCACACAAAGAGGCGATGGGTGTGGCAATTCTGGTCTCAACCCTCTCCACACCCACTTCCATTGATAGACCCCCCAACATGTAGGTTCAAGCTGGGGGCCTTGCAGCCCACAAAAAGGTTCGTCAGATGGGTCCTCACCTCTTCGGTGCTGTTCCTCCGCCTCCCACAGTCTCTGTCTGAACATTTCCCTGGATTTTCTTCCATATTGCACATAGTGTTCACCCCATTCTTCCAACGCTGTTACCGTACTGACAAGTGGGTGTCCTCTGTACGATACAGTCGTCCTGTAAGCCATTCGTACTGGGTATTCTTCCCAATCGTTGATGGGTGTGCAGACTCGATCACACAGCATTCGTAGGGGCAGCTCAGTGTTTTCAACCACTATTTTGTTTGGGTTAGTCTCCCGGTTGTAGATGCTTATTTTCATGGCTCAGCTTGTTGTCCAAACCTCAAACTCCCCTATGGAGATCTCCAGTGGTGGGCAACGCTAATCCAAAAATTAGTTCCGCTATTTCTAAAGCACTAATTAATTTATTTAGGTCCGCAATTTCAAAAGCACTAATGTCTTATGAAAATTAGGGGAAGCTAATTCTAATCCGCTAATTAAATTCAACAATTGGTAGCAGCAAGTTATGCAATATTTGCACTACACTGCCAACTAGCGGTGCATGAACTGTTATACAGTAAGTTGTTTGAGTTTCAGAGTATTTAGTTTGGTTCTCTTCAACAGGTTTGACAAGGACAAAATGTACCCATTCCAAAGTCTGTTAGCTAAACTGCAGACATATTTGGCTGTTTTTTTTTTCTTCTTTTGTTACTTTTAGTACCACTAGATCGCATGTGTCAAACTCAAGGCCCGTGGGCCAAATCCGGCCTACCATAACCGTTTCTGTGGCTCTCTACACCCTAGAACTTCAAGATAACAGTTGTAAGCATGTTGCTCTCAGGTGATGGGTCCCCATCCCTACACTCCCTGGTCTCTCTGTTAATTGTCTTGCTTATCTCCTCCATTTTGTTGTCCAGGTGTTTGTGATTGTCATGCTGTGTGTTCATGTACCTGTATATAAAGTCAGGGATTTTTTAATTGATAAAGCTCTGTATATGTTGTATAACACAATCATTGTTCCACATTTAATCTATTGTATTGAGGTTTGGGGAAAAGCGTGCAAAACAATTACAAAGCCTGTTTTTATTTTACAAAAGAGAGCTGTAAGAGTAATCACCAGAAAACATTTCAGTCACCCATCAAACACCTTGTTTCTTCAGCTAAATTTATTGAAATTCCAGGAATTGGTAGAATATAGTATTTTATCAGTTATGTATAGGGCTCATAATAACACATTACCTTTAAATATCCAAAGAAATTTAGACAAAGTTATTACAATCTTAAAGGGACAGATATTCATCAAACCACAATTCAGAACCAGCTTAAAGGGACGGTCTACCTCAATTCAGGGAGTTGGATTGTGGAATGTTCTGGAGAGTGATGTTAAAAATTCATTCATTCATTCATTCAACCTTTATTTATACAGGCTAGCCTCGTTGAGTCACGGGGACTCATTTACAAGAGGGACCTGTCTCACTCACACCAAACAACCATCCACTCTCACACTCACACCTAGGGTCAATTTAGAGTCACCAATCAGCCTAACAAGCATGTTTTTTGGTCTGTGGGAGGAAACCGGAGTACCCGGAGGAAACCCACGCATGCACGGGGAGAACATGCAAACTCCACCCAGAAAGGCCCCGGACCGGGATTTGAACCGGCAACCTTCTCGCTGAGAGGCAGCAGCTCTACCAGTTGTGCCACCGTGCTGCCCAATGTATACATTTAAGAAAAAGGTCAAAAAGGACTTGCTCAAAAACTATATATGATGTAGCTTAGTGTGTTTGTGTATTACAGTTAGAAAAATTAAGTAGAGTTATTCATTTTGTGATGTAGTTTGAAGGTTATCATTGGTTGAACAAACTGTGAAATAAATAAGGGGCAGATATAATAAGATTTCATCTTCTTTCTGCTCCTTTCATTTTATCCTACTTGTATTCTTGTATCTGATGAAACTGTTTTGTATTGTTCTTTTAAAATGAATGAATAAACATCAAATCAAATCAATGCCCAGTCAGAGTCAAAGTCAAAGTCAAAGTCAACTTTATTGTCAGAACTGCAATATGTACAGGACATACACAGGATTGAAATTGCGTTTCTCTCAGTCCCTCGGTGCAACAGTAACCATCTAAACACTAAACACTAAAACATTTAATACACATAAGCATAAAATAGTAAAAAAGTGTAACACTGTCCTGAGTTTTTTCATAATAGTATAAAAGTATGAAAATTTACACCAACACTGAAACACCAAACACCCCTAAAACACCAAACACCCAATGAACATAAGCATAAAATGAAATAATAAAAGTGTAATACTGTCCTGAGTTTTTGCATAGTAGTATGAAAAGTATAAAAACGTAAATCTATAAAATAAACTGAAGTTTCTAGCGTTGACATTTGCAAAGAGTGGCACAGCAGCATATAAGTTAATGTACACAGTATATGTATGAGGTAGTTGATGTTGGTATAGAGGCAAAGTGGCATATGAAGTAAGGCACATAAGGCACATTTGGCATCCTTAGATAAGGCTAGTCAGAGAATGCTGTATATGTATCTGCAGTAGTGTAGATAAAAGTAGTGTAAATGTAAACAGTAGTAATAAATGTAAAGCAGTAGTAATAAATGTAAACAGTATTAATAAATGTAAACAGTGAATGTAAACAGTAGTATGACTATAGGCAGTAATGTAATACAAACATTAGTGCAAATATGAGAAGTAGTGCAAACTGAATGAACACATGACCGAGAGTTTAGTGTTAAAAACTTTGTGTTGAGTGGTAATGTGTGAGAAAGTTTTTTGTGTTAAGGCAGTTCAAATGGGAGGGGAGGCAGAGCAGGCAGAGTGTTTAGCATTCTGACTGCCTGATGAACAGAGCTGTCTCTCAGTCTGCTGGTACGAGCCTGGAGACTCCTCAGTCTCCTCCCTGATGGCAGCAGTCTAAAGCAGCTGTGTAGTGGGTGTGTGGGATCACCTGCCATGCGGTGGGCTTTCCGAGTGAGGCGTTTGCTGTGTAAGTCCTGCAGTGAGGGCAAGGAGGTGCCCACGATCTTCTCAGCTGCTCTCACAATGCGCTGGAGGCTCTTGCGGCAGGATGCAGTACATGCACCAAACCACACAGTGATGCAGCTGGTCAGGACACTTTCTATGGCACCTCTGTAGAAGGTGCACATGATGGAGGTTGAAGCTCCAGCCCTTTTCAGCTTGCGGAGAAAGTAGAGACGCTGGTGAGCCTTCTTCGCCAGTGCTGCAGTGTTCCTGCTCCAGGACAGGTCCTTTGAGACGTGCACTCCCAGGAACTTGGTGCTGTCCACTCTCTCCACTGCGGTGCTGTTGATGGTCAGAGGGGCATGTTGTGCATCACTCTTCCTGAAGTCCACGACAATCTCCTTTGTCTTCTCCACGTTGAGAGTGAGATTGTTGTGTCCGCACCACAAGGCCAAGCGGCTCACCTCGTTCCTGTAGTCCGTCTCATCGTTGTTGCTGATGAGACCTACCACTGTTGTGTCGTCCGCAAACTTGATGAAGTGGTTGGAGCTGTACGATGGTGTGCAGTCGTGTGTTAGCAGGGTGAATAGAAGGGGGCTCAGCACACATCCTTGTGGGGCCCCTGTGTTCAATGTGATGGTGCTAGATGTGTTACTCCCGATCCGTACTGTCTGTGGTCTCCCGGTCAGGAAGTCTAGCAGCCAGTTACACATTGAGGTGTTCAGCCCCAGACTGTCCAGTTTATGGATGAGCTGTTGGGGGATGATGGTGTTGAATGCCGAGCTGAAGTCGATGAACAGCATTCTAACATAAGAGTCCTTCGTGTCCAGATGTGTGAGAGCTGTGTGGAGGGCAGAGGAGATGGCATCGTCGGTTGAGCGATTAGGTCGGTATGCAAATTGGAAGGGATCCAGGGAGGCAGGGAGGACAGATGTGATGCTTTTCATGACTAGCCGTTCAAAGCACTTCATCAGGATGGGGGTGAGTGCTACTGGGCGATAGTCATTGAGGCATGCGGGCGTTGCCTTCTTTGGGACAGGGATGATGGTGGTGGCTTTGAAACAGGTGGGGACGATGGCCTGGCTTAGTGAGATGTTAAAGATGTCCGTGAAGACCGCTGCGAGTTCCCCTGCACAGTCTTTCAGCACACGACCAGGTATGTTGTCAGGACCAGAGGCCTTCCGGGCGTTAATCTTGATGAATGAACGCCTTACGCTGTCTGAGGACAGCGCCAGCACCTGGCCATCAGGAGAGGGGGGGAATTTATGTGCAGGTGTGCTGTTACTTGCCTCAAACCGAGCGAAGAACTCATTCAGTTCATTCAGCGTAGAGGTTGAGCTGTCACAGGTCTGGGGGGGGTTTGTAGTCTGTGATGGTCTGTATTCCCTGCCACAGACTGCGTGTATCCTTGCTGTCCTTGAAACGGTGAGCTATTTTCCTGGAATACTGCTCCTTGGCCTCACTGATGCCCTGGGTCAGGTTCTTTCTGGCTGCCTTCAGGCCCACCTGATCTCTCGCTTTGAAGGCAGCATTCCTGGCTTTCAGGAGTCTGTGAACCTCAGCTGTCAGCCATGGCTTCTGATTAGCCCGAACAGTGATGGTTTTGAGGTTGGTAACATCATCAATGCACTTGGCGATGTATGAACATACAGTGTCTGAACCTGAAACCTTCAGAGAGCTGAGCAGAAACCTCAAAGAACTGAAACAACAATGGAAAGAAGAGTGGGTCAGAACTCCTCCAGAACCAGGAGAGAGACTGATGAAGTCCTGCAGACTGATGAAGTCAGAGAACCACAGAGGATTCTGCTGCTGAAGGAGGTTCTGTTGGGTCAGAGGCACAAGCTGAGGTTAAATTTTAATGATTTTAGAACTTGTTAAAGATCATCCATCCAGCTAACTGTCTATCCATCCATCCATTCAGCTAAAAGTCTATTCATCCTTGTATCTGATGAAACTGTTTTGTATTGTTCTTTTAAAATGAATGAATGAACATCAAATCAAATCAAAAATAAGTCTGTATCTCTGTGTTTATCATTGTCCTGGCATTGTCTCCTGTTGCCTCTGTCTCCTGAGTTCCTTGTGATTCCCTGAGTATGTAAGTTTGCTGCCCTGCGGACGCCATTTTGAAGAGTCCTAATGGTGAACTACTTTTTTTAAATCCAGCAGATTTGACCATTTCGTGAAACTCTCAAGCTCAGAAAAACTTGTACTATAACGTCAGCTATGAAATATATTTTTTCTCAGCAAAGAAACAATTGTTTTACCGTGTTTTGTTGTAAAATCCTGGCTTCTTTGGCAGTCGCGGACGCCATTTTGAAGAGTGCTAATGTGGCGAACTTTTTTTTAAATCCAGACGCGTCACGTAGGTTGCTGAGAAACATCCACAAGTTCAGTTCACCCTCCATGTTAAAAAGTCTTCGTCTGACTCTTCGAAAACAAGCAATAAGTATCCAGAGTAACACACTGGTTGCTTCTGCTATAGAGAGAGCACACACCAAGAGACTGAGGGGGATGCTTTTTTGTGACGGACCACATCCGGCGCTGCTCGTAAATACGTTATTTCGTTTTTACTGATAGATAATTAGTTATTAGTGGTACTGCATTTTAAATGAAAATAGCACAAACCCGCTTATGAATTATAAAACTTAGTCAATCCACTGTAAAGCTAACAGATTATTTAGCTACGCTAAAAGTGGATTAGCGCAATTACGCTACCTAGCGGTGGGAGGCCCACCACTGGAGATCTCGCAGAAATGTGTTTGATGTGGCTCTCTGTAATTATGGCCCCATCTGATTTTGAATTGCATTCCAAGTACTTTTAAATAGACAACATTGAAGATCCATGGTGTCCCCATTGGGCTGGGGTTATATGGCATTCTCCATGAGTCTTTTGTTACTGCATAGTCAGTGATACCCCTAAGAGACCCTTTAGTTAGGTCTTTGCTCCTGTAGAACATTGTACATGAGCCGTAGTAATTTTTGTTTCTGTTAAAGTTCAAGGTGTAGTCTTTTTTGGGATGGTCTAACTTTACCAGTTCTTTCCGTACAATTAGAGCTGGTTGATACGGTCCTCTCCTGGATCGTTGAATCAGCAAATTCCACACATAAGTGGGTTCCCCGTCCTCTGAGTCCGAGTCATCGTAAAGCGGGTCTCTGTCCCAGGACCAGCATGTTTCTATGATTTTTGCAGATTTTATGTTATCTCTCCCTTTCCAGATATAATTTGGACACCTTATGACTTGATTTAATGATTCTCTACCTTTTCTCCTGCGATGAGGTCCATTGATGATTCTAGCGCCCCGTAGTTCAGTTTTTAGTTGTCCATTTCCTTGTTCGTGTGCTTCCATTTCCTCAGAAATGTCTTGCTGGCCCAAGCGTTCAGCACACTTCTCTTTTTCTCTGTTTTACTGGGTTAGAACTTTTCTGTGTCGTCTTTATTGTCTTCGATCAGCTGTATAGTAGCTCCCACCGAGTACACTCCCTTGTATGGTGCCACGACCACCTGTACTAAGACTTTAATCCACTGGGTGGAGTCAGGTCTTATGGGCGTGTCTATCCTTTGTGCTCGTTTGACAATTTACACAGTACTTCACCATAGTCCCCTCCCATTCACAGGTACAATCTTCTGGGCCTCTCTCACTCAATTCCCATTGCGTGAGGATCATTACTCTCGGTAAAACTGTGGTCTTACATTTCCCACAAATAAAGGTATCCACCTTACTGGCTTCAGTTGTACTCCCGTACATCTTTTCTTTTCACCTCAGCTCTGAGGGTCTTATTTTTTTCATCTTTATTTTTTTTTCTTCGCCTCAGGTTTGATGGGATAATTTCTTCATCTTTGTTCTTCACCTCTTATCTTTTCGTCTTTTATCTTCACCTCAAGTTTTGAGGGGCTTATCTTTTCATCTTTTTTCTTCACCTCAGGTTTGAGGGGTTGTATTTCTTCCTGGTCCTTCCCGCCAAATGGGTAGGCCAGTAGGTTCCATGTTGACTTCACAGCTGTTTTACAGCTTGTTCCACTTGATCTTTTTCATTCTACTGACAGATATCTTCTCTTGGTATACTCCAAGGTCTTCAGAGCCCTACCTGCCCAAAGCTCTGAGGTTGTTCGTTTTTAAGATAACTCCCCCGCATATAGTGGCCATTCTATAATAGGGGAGCATGGTACTTGGTTCATTGGCCATAATCTGGTTTCTGGTTTTGAATTAGCTAGGAATTGGCTTCAGTTGCTCTATTGCTTGGATTCCCTTGTTTGTTAACAGAACCGTGTTATTGTAATGTTAAATGTTAACAAGTGCCACCCGTGACACCTGTTAGTTTGTTCATCCACTAGGTGCCCACGTCGTCCTGAGTTTGTATTGACCACATACCACACAGTCCTGCAGTACCTTGCGAAATTGCTTCATGGGAATCCAGAGTTCCTGACTCTCCAACTCCTCTTGTGTCTTGGTTTGTACGCCTGCATGACCTAGCCTTCATGCACGCCACGCACAACCTCTAACACGTACTCTATTGTGGGACCCTCGGCCCGCCGGGGTTTGTTCCCACTTCTCGATCGACAAAACGATTTTTCTCTGTTGCACCTAAGATCCACTTCTTCATTGCCCTGCTAATAGTTTCCTTCTTTAGTGTGGAATTTTGGCGCTCCACCTCCATCTTGTAGATTCAGTTTGATTCTGGCTATTTTCTTCCACAAATCATGGTGAGTCACCAGTTTTCCCTTAGCACTTTCAAATCCATTTCTTCCCCCTTCAATGAGGTGTACGGTTTTTGAACCCAGGCCTCCGCAGTCGTGTTTGAATCTAGTTACGGAAGTCAACTCAATGATTTGCTTCAACTTCTCTTTCCCAGCCGGGGAGAAGGCACTCTCATTCACTTTTTGTTCTGTTACTTCGGGGATATTTTCACAGGTTTTTGTATGGTCCTGTTTGCCAATTGAACTGTAAGGTGTTATATTGATTTTAGATTTCTGTGGGTCACAGACACCTCTGCTCAGAGACTATTAGGTAAGGTTTTCCATCCGCTTTGGCATAGATTTCAACACCATCCTAATAAGTGTTATCTAGGGTGACCCGCAACCTTTCGGCCATTATTTAGCTGGTCCCCCATCCTTTCTCAGTCGGAATTCATGAAGGGCCTTTCTTTCATCAGGGGTCATTTTAACATAGTCTTTTGAGGGCACATAGTCACCCCATCTTCGAGGTGTTGTGTTAGTTGCCTCGGCTTGAAATCTCCTTTGTTGTTGGTTTTGTTGTTGAGCCCTAGGGGCTGCTTTTGGCCGTGTTGGTTTTTGTTTCATCCCGTTTTTTCTCTTTTCATCCCAACACTGTTTGTCTAGGTCACAAGACTTTACTGCTTGATCGATCTTGAGGACCAAGGTCTCACCAGACATCCTAATGAAGTTCACTTCTCTCTTACTTCCCCTTACTACCACTCTCAGAGCCCCAACATCTTTTTCTGGAGGAACTGTTCCTTCGAGTCGATTCCAGACTGATGTGAGGTGTTGTCCTTGATCCATGCGTGCTTTTGCCTGTTGGATTTGGGAATCCTCCGTCGTGGTAGTAGATACCAGCTCAGGTTTTGTTTCAGTTGGATCGTTCATTTTGGACTGGTCCACCAGTCCTACTGGTGCCACACCTGTGGCCATTTTCTGTTTTTGTTGTTTTAAGTCGGTATGTTTTCAAAGCCTCCAGACTTTATGTCCTGGTACCTGGGATGAAAACAGACCTGCTGCTAACTTACTCTAAACTATGGTCAGTAGTCCTTAGTAGTGCATTAACAGAATACCCGAGTTTTCGAGAGATCGAGTGCTTTGACTTCTATCGAGGCTTTTTTGTCCACCTCGAGTAGCCGTAGTGACGTCATCACATCACATTTCACAGCGCGCGAGGTAGCTTTTAGCTTTTAGTAGACGCCACAAAATGGATTCCTTTGTGCGCACGGATGTAAATGGAGCAGGCAGTCTTGTCAAAAAGGTAAAACAGTTTTTAATTTATAAAATGCGCTATTTCCTGTTGATTTTCTGTTCTCTGACCACCGTAGATTGTGACTGGCAGCAGGTGGCGGTGTTGCATTGCAGGCCACATATATAACACGGCAGCTTCCTCTCTCGTTTCACAAACAAAAGCAACATATTAATCTCTCTAGACCTATTAAAAAAACCTATAAACACATTAATCTCTAAAAGTAAACCTAAATTGCACAGCACTTCAGGCTGTGGTGCGGTGTTGCCCCATTTGTTTTTCAGTTTCGGTTTCAGCGCCGCACGGTATACTTTCACTTTTAAAATTAATAATAATAACTAATACTTTTGTTTTTCCTGTGACTTATCTGCAGTATGATAAATGATAGGAGCATAATAAATGCTCCCAATGTTTTGTTGGTCTTTTTTTTCTTTTTGTAAAGACGGTTTTTATGCATTTATATTTATTTATTTATTTTGCATCATAAGACACTGTGACGTCATCGGCTACTCGAGCGTCGTTCGAGTTTTTTTATGTTAATGTCGAGGTTAAAAATTATGTACTCGTTCAACCCCTAGTCCTTAGTAAGCCCTCTTTACCCTACCACTACCCAGTGGTGTTCAGCTGGTAGCTAGTCCAGCCGCGCTACAACTCCTCTACCCTAGGAGAGTTGTGGTTTGGCGTGCGCTTTTGTCTCGAGTTCTTTTTTCTTCAAAAACATGTTGGAACGCCACAACTCGTCCACCCAAGGAGAGTTGTGGTTTGGTGCTTGGTCAGTCCACTGATGCACACCTTGGTATCTTGAGTTCTTTATGCTTTAAGCACGTTGGGCGCCATGTCAATTCTACGCGAGTGAGGTTAGCCGTAGGAACTTGTAACAAGTCCTCACTCCAGCCTACTCCAGTAATGGGTCCTTTAACTTTTATCCTTGCACACGAGTATTACCTGATATGTCTCCAGATTAGTTAGGATTAAGGCTGAGACGATGTAATTCACCCAGACTGTTTACTGTCTCCGGATCTGTATGCCATATCCTCCTTTCACTCCGCAGAAAGCCTGACTTAGCAGAATGGAGTCAGATCGTATCTCACGGAGAAACATGCATTAACGACAGCTTACCTCTTGTAGATAGAAATTGTTATCCGCCTGGTTAGCTTTGGAACCCAGGAAAATAAGGTTCCAGGATATTATTTTACTCTTGCGGCTAATAAAACCATTCAAAACCTCCAGTGATATTGTTGTTATCTTTGAACCAAGTTTTCCATGAATATAACATGACTCAATGAAAAAATCCAAATTTGTATGTTTTATGTTTCTTTAATTAATAGTTGCAGGGGATAAAAGCATAAGCACTTCTTACTACAGAAAATATTTCATCAGGTTACATGACTTGCATTTAAAGAGTTAAAAGATTCAACAACTCACCAAGTGTCTTCCACACGCTAGGCTTTAAAGTGTTTTTAGCTTTAATTGAATGTAGTTGCAATCCAATGAATAATTTGTATAATCTTCAAAAATGTTGGTTTATTCTACAATAATCTGATTCTGATCAAATATGTTTAATCCATCCAGGTAATCTTTGTTGTGTTCCAACTTGTGTTTTTTATTTCCTCTAGGAAAACTTGTTTTATAATCCCATCAGGAAAAGCTTGTTGTTTTTCTACAGAAAAACCTCTAGGTGATGCTGTTGTACTCCAGTCAGAAGTGTACAATCCAGCAGACTGGACAAATATTTGCTTAATCCCACCAGGAAGAGCTTGTGTTTTTAATCCTCTAGGAAACTTTGTTTTATAATCCCATAGAAAAACCTCCAGGTAATTCTGTTGTGTTAAAAATCCCAGTTTTAATCCATCAAAACTGTTGCATTCCATAAAAAATCTGGTAATCCTTTTAGGCAAATCAATTATTCCTCAAAAGTGTTATATCCATTCAAAGATATTGTAATCCATTCAGTTGTTCTGCGATGCTGATGAACAAGGCTTTCAAAGCAGGCCTGAGGCTAAAATTAGAACATCGTGTTCTCCTGGCTTTCCATCCAAGGTCAGTCAGCTTCCAGCTGGCAGGTCCCCGCTCTGGGGTCGGTCTCGGATGACCCAAAACAGTAACTTAATTAATAGTTGAATTCAATCAAAGAGAATTTGTTTGTTCCACAAATTTGTTAAATCATTCAGAAAAAATGGTAATCCAGAAATAGACAATTTTAATCCATTAGAAAATGTGGTAATTCCTGTAAAAATTAGTTAGAAATCCATCATAGCTCATTCGAGCCGACGAGAGGCCCTTAACAGCAGTTAGAAGATGAATAGGGACACTATGTTCTTTTTATCTTCCTAATTTTTCCAAACATTCAGCTCGCTGCCGCCTAATCTCCCGACGTACAAACTTCTCTTTAAACTCTTCCAGATTTAAAATCAATCAGCTCTTCGAATGCAGACATTGATCCAAGTCTTCTTTACACAATATAATTCCTCAAGGTTTTCCAAAATTCAAATAATTCTTCATGCCTTTAGCAACTTCAGCAAATTGTATTCCATAATTATTGTTTTGTTCCATAAAAAAATACTTTCAGATCAGGAAAAATAGTATTCCACAAAAAAGCAGCTTTTAATCCATCATGGCTCTGTCAAACTGACGAGAGGCCCTCAACAGCAGAGCGGAGATAAAAAGTACACCGTGTTCCACTAACATAAACAGCCTCGCGGCGGACCGTCGGCGCTTAGAGCTTCTTCCAAAATTACTTTAATTTTTCATCAACAGAGGAATCCTTGTAACTGATTTTCCGTCTTCAGGTAGTAGCAGTCTTGTTGCTGTTATACTAAATTTAATATAATTTTAATGCTTTGGACAAGAACGGGAATATTTCCCTACCTTCTGTCGGCAACTCCACAGGGGCTATTTACCAAAGGTAAGGAAAAAATACCTCAATCCTGCATCAAGATTTGAGGCTATATTCCAGCTCTGCAATTAATCCAATTTTGAAGAAGAATAGCAAGGGATCCAGGCTGAAGCGAAAAGATCTCCTTTTTTGGTCCAAGGAGTCTTTTTAAAATATTCTATCTTTTTCTTTTTAGTTCCAGAGCGTCCGTCTTTGTCCAGTAATATCCAAATGGTCTTCAAAAAATCTTCAGCCAACTTCTCTTCTCAAACCTCCTTATTTATGCTCTAACAGGGGGACTTCAGCCCCCACTTACAGACGCTATGTCATTTTCTTACTTTTTCATTGGTTATTGGTGAGGTAACTTTTTACACCTCATCTCAGCTTCAGCTGAACTATGACATAATGTCTCTTAGCTCTCAGCCATGAGCAACTCTGGTCACCTTTCACCCATTTTTGGAAAACCACCTTTCAGTGAGCTGTGGAGCTTAAAAGAAAAACATATAATAACATACATTTACTCACAGTACATAATCATACATCTTCAGTTAATTACTTGACACACACTTCACATATTCAATCACTTATCACACTTTGTTTCATATAAGAACACTTTTTTATATAATTATGTGTTTGATTTAGAAGTGAACTGTTTATTAAGAGCCTTAAAACTCCTCCGCAGCTGTTCCTCTGTGAGTTGTAAAAGTGTGCACTTTTTTATCTCATCTGACCTATTTTTCTGCTCCGAGCAGACCTCAGCTGTTTATCTATGTGTGTACGTGCATGCGCGTGTGTGCACGTGTGTTCATGTGTGCGTGGGTGTACTCTGTCTAGTGAGAGGCCTGCTCATGTGCTTGTGTGTGTGTGCGCGTGCGGCTCTAGGGAGAGGCTGTATGTTTAGGTAAATATGAGACCTGCTCAATCACTTACTACCTAAATCACCCTAAATAATCATATATTACCATAATCATGTGGACTAGTTCTGTAAGACATCAACACAGCAAAACCAACAGCAGAAAGGTTTCCCTCTGCAACCTTCTTGCGTTCTTATCTACTTGACCTAATTCTGTTCAGGCCTCCTCCTGGGCCTGAGTGAACATGCATATATGACCTTTGCTGTGTGCGGGCATAGCAAGGCCTGCTGTGTGTGCGTGTTAACGTGAATTTGCTATGTGTCCTAAGTCAATCTGTTTTCAACATAAAAGTCCTGCACACTTTGACAAGAGTTAACAGCCCACAAAACCAGATCCATCGAGAATTTACGTTCGAGCGAGCACTGAAAAAATAAAAACTACAGACAAGACAAAGTGGCAAAGCAGGGAGAGGAAAACTCAGGAGGGAAGGAGAGAAGCTGCTGCTCCGTCCAAGGCCACAGTGGCGTTCTGTCCTATGAGCGAACTGTGCCATTGCACAGGGCGCCATCCAGCAGGGGGCGCCTCAAGAGGAGACCCCGCTCCTCGTTTTCTTATTTATTTAAATGTTTTACAACTTTTGTTTTTAACAACATGTCACAGAACACTACTGCGCTGCTCCTGGGCCGCCCCACCCTTAATTTATTCACATGTCCTCAGTTTAATCACCAAAGCAGCTGCTGGGTGCATTTCCTCAACCCAGGTCGTCTCCTCCCCCTCCACTTTCACTTTTGTTTTTACGGAGGTGACACTACGTGCGGTCAGTGGAAGAGAGGAAGAGTGAAAAGAAAGATTAAAAAGAGAGAGGCTCTGGAGACAGACACAGCTAAATTTGCAAACATTGACACATTTTCACTCAAACAGCTGCAGTTTGTTAATGAGAGATCAAACAGGTGAGACATGCTGTTGAATTTTGCTGCAAAACACAGTTCAAGTTAATTATCAAGTCAATCAATTTTGTGGTGTATAGCATTGTGACATAACATACTGTTAAATAATTTAAATAATATTATATGAGGATGAAACTGGCCTGAATTGATCATAAGACTTTGTAAAAAGGGGAGATTTGTGCAGTTATGACAATTTTTTAAACGTGATTTAGTGTCAGGAGTGATGAGGGGATTGTTCCTGTCAGTATGAAGGAACAGGTGAGCTGTTCTAACTGTGTGTGAACAAACAAGCATTAGTTCCAATATAAACACTTTCTAAATGACAGTAGTGACATTGTTATCATTAAAAGTAAGGTAATAAATACATAAAGCAATGAAAGGGAATAATATGAAAGTAATATGAAATAAGCCGGCATATTTTACCATTGAAAATATATTAATTGCTTAAGTCAAAATGTGTTTTCCATATCAAATGTACTAAAGCTTTACAGATTATTGTCCTGATGCAGGCTCAGTAAATTTAGTCCTCTGGACAGATTCTTCTTTGTATCAAAAAGACTTCTTCAGTCTGAAGAGCTGTGAAAAACTCAGTCATTGTTCCTCCTTGATGGAGAGGAATGATGGTTTGAGAGAAAAGTAAAGGAGGCCAGCGGCGGCCGCCACTAGAGGGCGCTAGGGGCGCCGCCCCTCCTTGGAACTGCAGCTCTTCACCATTTGAAGATTAAATTTTTTTTATAAAAATGAAATAATAAAATAATTTTTTTTCGAAATGTATGCATATATGTTTTTAGTTGTGTAGGATAAATATTTTATGAGTAATGATTGTTTGTTTCAAAAAACGTTTTCTGATTGTGACGTACTTCCGGTTTCCCGCTGGGCGCCGCCTGCGGCTTTTCCATTGAATCTAATTATAACTAGCGCTAGCGCATGCGCAGTTTATGTCCCATCTGTCCAAAACTATTGGACTGTACAGGTCGCATTTTCCATCGCCCTCGAGCCTGGACTCGTCTCGTGATCCTGCGTTCGCCAGCGTGTTTCCGGTTTGACTGCCGAGGAGGGAGGGGCAGTGGGGGACTCTTTGTTTACACAGTCAGAGCTGATCACACGTAACTAGCGACGTTGAAACAGTAGTAATTATTAATGGTGCCTTTTTACATAGGTTAACAAGTAATAATTAGTGAGTTGTTTAAAAAGCGTACATGAGCAAAGTTTGAGCTGATCTCATCTGTGTGCGTGACGTGGTGTCGTGTGTTGCTGTCAGTCACACAGTAGCTAGCTACTAGCTGTGCTTATGAACATTATAGTGTTTCTTTATCTAATGCTTATTACTATTCCTGACTGATATGGCTCTCAACTAGATGTTACAAAAGTGTTTTCTAAACATTATGTGTTTAATATTAGGATTATCAGGTGTTTATGCATTAATATTTTTATTATCAGATGTTCATGTGTTAATATAATGATTGTCAGTTGTTTATGTGTTAATGTTATGATTATCAGATGTTCATGTGTTTAATATTATGATTATCAGGTGTTTATGTATTAATATTTTGATTATCAGATGTTCATGTGTTAATATAATGATTGTCAGTTGTTTATGTGTTAATGTTATGATTATCAGATGTTCATGTGTTGTGTTAATATTATGAATATCAGATGTTCATGTGTTTAATATTATGATTATCAGGTGTTTATGTATTAATATTTTGATTATCAGATGTTCATGTGTTAATATAATGATTGTCAGTTGTTTATGTGTTAATGTTATGATTATCAGATGTTCATGTGTTGTGTTAATATTATGAATATCAGATGTTCATGTGCTTAATATTATGATTATCAGGTGTTTATGTATTATTTTGATTATCAGATGTTCGTGTGTTAATATAATGATTGTCAGTTGTTTATGTGTTAATGTTATGATATTCAGATGTTCATGTTTTTAACTCAAGCTTGTGTACAAAAGTTGAGCTGAAGTCAAACCTGTTAAATATCAGACAATATAAACTTTTATATTCACCAGGGGCCTCATCTATCAATGGTGCGTATGCACAAAAACCTTGCGTACGCCATTTTCCACACAAAACTCTGTATGTATCAAAACAGAACTGAACGTGGAAATGTGCGCAGCCCCACGCCAACTCCAGGGCTGGCCTACGCACGTTTCTGTGGTTTTGGTTCCATTGGCGACACTTAGAGGTGATTCTGAGAAACTGTTCATGATGTGAAAATCATCATTGTTCACACCAAACACACATGATTAACAATTATTACATCCACATGAGGCACGGCTTCTTTTTACATCCTTATAATCTCTTATGCGCATGGAACCTGTGCGCCCCCACATGTCGCCCTGTCTTTGAAGTTCCATTACTAGTCAGTGCTTCAAGTGATCAACTTTCTGTTAATGGCTGGTTAAAATGCAGTTTCAGAGCAGTCTACCAAGCCCTTGTTTGTTTCTGTGTGTATAGCGGTTCTGCAAATAAACACGTGCGTAAAGTGTGGAATGCGTCCGCCTTTCACCAGCGCACTGCTGCGTTCATTAACACAAAGTAACCCAAAAGCGCCGCATTACGAACTGATAAGCATCTGACTCTGCCCATTTGTAATTTATTATTTTTATTTCACAAATATATAAAACAGGCAAGTACACATTATCACTTAATCAGTGCATTTAATGTTCTGTTAATGTCTGCGAGGACTCCGATCAGTTGGTCCAGGCGGTCATTGATGCCATTAATGCCGGAAACTATTTCCTGCTGTGTCTGCAGGACAGCTGTCGTCAGAACACGGCCAGTAGGACGGACATCAGCTGCTGGCAGGTGGGGTGTGCTGATGTGCCCGTGGTGCCAGACGTTCCAGGGACACTGGAGGAGCATCCACAGTCTGAGGCAGCAGACTGCGTGTCGTCTGTTTCATTCTCTGATGGCAAAATAAAACGTGTACATGTAAAAAATATATATAAATACATCCCATGACTGAAGACTTTAATATCTGACCACTTTTTTTTTAGTTCTGCCGGTGTTCGCTGCTCTGACCCCACAGCATTTACATCTTCACACAGGCTGTCCCACTCACGCCTTTTGCGCTTAGCTGTAACACCAGAGGACAGCGTGCCAAAGAAAACTTTTTTCCATGCCTCTACCTCACTCAGAAGTGTCTCCAGTTCACAGTCCGTGAAGTTCCTATTTTTTCCACGTTTCGACATGATTTGCAATAGAGCAAAGACGACATTCCTCTGGTGCAGGGCATATTTAAATGAATTTGCATATTTATATGGAGGCGTGTCAAAGGCGGAGTCGGCCACTCTCTCATGTGCGCTCAATTCCACGTTGATTGTGATGTACAAAAGCAATGTGCGTGGATTCCGGCGTACGCACAGTTTGATACATCTGGATTTTTTTGTGCGTACGCCGTTTTCTGGATCTGACCGTACCTCACGTTTCAGTAAGAAGTCCACGCAAGTCTTTGTACATGAGGCCCCAGATGTGGGGCTGTGGTGTAGTGGTAATGGCAGTCGTCCCCCGATCGGAAGGTTGGAGGTTCGAATCCCGGTTCCCCACACCATGTGTCGTTGTGTCCCTGGGCAAGACACTTAACCCCGAGTTGCTCCCGGTAGGACTGGAAAGGCACCTTGCATGGCAGTCTGCCGCTACCGGTGTATGAATGTGTGTATGAATGGGTGGATGGTTGGTATTGTAAAGCGCATTGGGGCTCCTCACAGGGGGCTAGAAAGCGCTATATAAATAAGCTCCATTTACCATTTATGTCTGCTATATCAATCAATCACCTTTATTTTTCCAGGTAGAGTCCGTTGAGATGGAGATCTCTTTTACAAGGGTGACCTGGTCCAGTGGTCAGCAGCACATGTCACATGGTAATTGACAATAAGCATTTGCATTTACCAACAAAGATGGTTTTATGAACCTGTTTGTAGCAGCCCTTAAACATTTTTCTTCCACTGTACAGGAGGACATGGCAGGAGGTGATGATGAGGGGATCCTCTGGTCCAGCCTGGATGTTTCTGAGAAGTGGAGTCGCCACCGCACAACCCACATAATACGGTACCCAAATACTGTAATAATACAATAGCAGTGAGGAGGCTAGAAGCAGCTCTGTTCAACCAGTTACCAGTTACACTCATGGTCTCTTAAAATAACTGGACAGTACATGTATTTTTCTTTTAATGTTAGTGTTTTGTAAAAATATAAGCAGTGCTTTTCTTATTCTTGTCCTTATCCCCTTCATTTCTTAATACAGTATATATATATATATATATATATATATATATATATATATATATATAATATATATAATATATAATATATATATATATATTATAATATATATATATATATATATATATATATATATATAATATATATATATATATATATATATATATATATATATATATATATATATATATACCCCTCCCTGGGCTGCCACCTTACCGTGGTGGAGGGGTTTGAGTGTCCCAATGATCCTAGGAGCTATGCTGTCAGGGGCTTCATGCCCCTAGAAGGGTCACCCAAGGCAGACAGGTCCTAGGTGAGGGATCAGACAAAGTGCAGCCCAAAAACCCCTATGATGAGTACAATTAATGGACTAAGTTTTCCCTCGCCCGGACGCGGGTCACCGGGGCCCCACTCTGGAGCCAGGCCCGGAGGTGGGGCACGCTGGCGAGCGCCTGGTGGCCGGGCTTTTACCCATGGAGCCCGGCCGGGCACAGCCCGAAGAGGAGACGTGGGTCCCCCTTCCCATGGGCTCACCACCTGTGGGAGGGGCCAAAGGGGTCGGGTGCAATGTGAGATGGGTGGCGGCCGAGGGCGGGGACCCTGGCGGTCTGATCCTCGGCTACAGAAGCTGGCCATTGGGACATGGAATGTCACCTCTCTGGTGGGGAAGGAGCCTGAGCTAGTGTGTGAGGTTGAGAGGTTCCGACTAGAAATAGTCGGACTCACCTCAACGCATGGCTCTGGCTCTGGAACCAGTTTCCTTGAGAGGGGTTGGACACTCTTCCACTCTGGAGTTGCCCCTGGTGAGAGGCGCCGAGCAGGAGTGGGCATACTGGTTGCCCCCCATCTTGGTGCCTGTACGTTGGGGTTCACCCCGGTGAACGAGAGGGTAGCCTCCCTTCGCCTACGTGTGGGGGGACGGGCTCTGACTGTTGTTTGTGCCTATGCACCAAACGGCAGCTCAGACTACCCACCCTTTTTGGAGTCCTTGGAGGGGGTATTGGAGAGTGCGCCTCCTGGGGACTCCCTTGTTCTACTGGGGGACTTCAACGCTCACGTGGGCAATGACAGTGAGACCTGGAGGGGTGTGGTTGGGAGGAACGGCCCCCCTGATCTGAACCAGAGTGGTGTTCTGTTATTGGACTTCTGTGCTCGTCATGGATTGTCCATAACGAACACCATGTTTAAGCATAAGGGTGTCCATATGTGCTCTTGGCACCAGGACACCCTAGGTCGCAGTTCGATGATCGACTTTGTTGTCGTCTCATCTGATCTGCGGCCGCATGTCTTGGACACTCGGGTGAGGAGAGGGGCGGAGCTGTCTACTGACCACTACCTGGTGGTGAGTTGGCTCCGATGGTGGGGGAGGATGCCGGTCAGACCTGGCAGACCCAAACGTATCGTGAGGGTCTGCTGGGAACGTCTGGCAGAGTCTCCCGTAAGACGGAGCTTTAACTCCCACCTCCGGGAGAGCTTTGAACACGTTCCGAGGGAGGCGGGGGACATGGAGTCCGAGTGGGCCGTGTTCCGCGCCTCTATTGTCGAGGCAGCTTATCGGAGCTGTGGCCGCAAGGTTGTTGGTGCCTGTCGAGGTGGCAACCCTCGAACCCGGTGGTGGACACCGGCAGTGAGGGATGCTGTCAGGCTGAAGAAGGAGTCCTATTGGGCCTTTTTGGCTTGTGGGACCCCGGAAGCAGCTGATAGGTACCGGCAGTCCAAGCGGCATGCGGCTCGGGTGGTTGCTGAGGCAAAAACTCGGGCGTGGGAGGAGTTCGGAGAGGCCATGGAGAATGACTTCCGTACGGCTTCGAGGCGATTCTGGTCCACCATCCGGCGTCTCAGGGGGGGAAAGAGGTACGAGACCAACACCATTTATGGTGGAGGTGGCGTGCTGCTGACCTCAACTCGGGATGTTGTGAGTCGGTGGGCGGAATACTTCGAAGACCTCCTCAATCCTACTGGCACGTCTTCCACTGAGGAAGCAGAGCCTGGGGACTTTGGGTCGGGTTCTCCGATCTCTGGTGCTGAGGTCGCCGAGGTGGTTAAAAAGCTCCGCGGTGGCAAGGCTCCGGGGGTGGATGAGATTCGCCCGGAGTTCCTTAGGGCTCTGGATGTTGTAGGGTTGTGTTGGCTTACGCGACTCTGCAATATCGCGTGGACATCGGGGGCAGTTCCCTTGGATTGGCAGACTGGGGTGGTGGTTCCCCTATTTAAAAAGGGGGACCGTAGGGTGTGTTCCAACTATAGGGGGATCACACTCTTAAGCCTCCCTGGTAAGGTCTATTCAGGGGTTCTGGAGAGGAGGGTCCGTCGGATAGTCGAACCTCGGATTCAGGAGGAGCAGTGTGGTTTTCGTCCTGGTCGTGGAACACTGGACCAGCTCTACACCCTCAGCAGGGTCCTGGAGGGTGCGTGGGAGTTTGCCCAACCAGTTTACATGTGCTTTGTGGACTTGGAGAAGGCATTCGACCGCGTCCCTCGGGGGGTTCTGTGGGGGGTACTCCGGGAGTATGGGGTACCAGGCCCTTTGATAAGGGCTGTTAGGTCCCTGTACGACCGGTGTCAGAGCTTGGTCCGCATTGCCGGCAGTAAGTCAGGCTCGTTTCCGGTGAGAGTTGGACTCCGCCAAGGTTGCCCTTTGTCACCGATTCTGTTCATAACTTTTATGGACAGAATTTCTAGGCGCAGCCAAGGTGTTGAGAGGATCCGTTTTGGTGACCTTAGAATCGCTTCTCTGTTTTTTGCAGATGATGTGGTCCTACTGGCTTCATCAGTTCGTGATTTACAACTTTCACTGGAGCGGTTTGCAGCCGAGTGTGATGCGGCCGGGATGAGGATCAGTTCCTCCAAATCCGAGGCCATGGTCTTGAGCCGGAAAAGGGTAGCATGCCCTCTCCGGGTCGGGGAGGAGGTCCTGCCCCAAGTGGAGGAGTTTAAGTATCTCGGGATCTTGTTCACGAATGAGGGAAAACTGGAGCGTGAGATCGATAGGCGGATAGGTGCAGCGTCCGCAGTGAAGCGGGCGCTGTACCGGTCTGTCGTGGTGAAGAGAGAGCTGAGTCAAAAGGCAAAGCTCTCAATTTACCGATCGATCTACGTTCCCACCCTCATCTATGGTCATGAGCTTTGGGTTATGACCGAAAGAACAAGATCTCGGATACAAGCGGCTGAAATGAGTTTTCTCCGCAGGGTGGCTGGACTCTCCCTTAGAGATAGGGTGAGAAGCTCAGTCATCCGGGAGGGACTCGGAGTAGAGCCGCTGCTTCTCCACATCGAGAGGAGCCAGTTGAGGTGGCTCGGGCATCTGGTTAGGATGCCTCCTGGACGCCTCCCTGGTGAGGTGTTCCGGGCATGTCCCACCGGGAGGAGACCCAGAGGAAGACCCAGGACGCTGGAGGGACTATGTTTCTCGGCTGGCCTGGGAACGCCTTGGGATTCCCCCGGAGGAGCTGCTCCAAGTGGCTGGGGAGAGGGAAGTCTGGGCCTCCCTACTTAGGCTGCTACCCCCGCGACCCGACCCCGGATAAGCGGAAGAAGATGGATGGATAGATATATATATATATATATATATGTATATATATATATATATATATA
>JBBPBX010031477.1:0-17025 GCA_038048925.1 Garcialebias charrua
CAACTGTCCCCCTCTTACAATGCTGTTATTGCTAATATCACTCAGCCCTCTGTGAATAGCAAACAACCATCAGGGTGCTAACGATCCATCGTTAAGCTGATGGTCCTACTTGATCATGTGGGCAGCTGGTTTCGGCTGTCATCAGCCAACTGGTTGATCCACTGTGAGAGGGTGCTATTTATAAGACTGAGCTGAATACAGCTTCTCAGACTGAGGAAGTCTTTCGGACGAAAGACGAAACGTTTCTACAAATTTATTTTTTTTGCTTTGTTTTGTTTTTTGAATGTCCAGAGGGCCAGACTTAGCTTTTTTAGAATCTGTGATACAGTTGACTGACACTCCCTGACACTCCCAATAGAACCTAACAGTGTTTGGTTGTACTGTACTGTGTTATGCTAGGCTTTCCTCCAGACTTGTAAAACCTACCAGGGTAGCAAACGTTTGAGTCACAGAGATGCTCCTCTCTCTCTCAAAATCCTCCATGGTCTCCATCCTCTCAATGTACACAGCTGAAAAGGTGGGTTGTACTAGTTTTAAGTGATCGTGGAGGTCAATAAAGAAGTTGAAGACTTTTCGCAGGAATGTAGGAACACTGAAATAAAAACAAATTTCTTGATTACAATTGCTATCTCTCCAATAGCAAGGCAGCAGTGCTGTCTGATCAATACTTACCATCCTGAGGCAACAGGAATGCCCAGTTTCCATTTTCTGATCAGGAGATGTCATCGCCGAGCTTGGACCTGGACCTAGACGAGTCATCAAGGCGCCTGGACTGGATGCTAGACCCACTGCCGGACCTAGTACCATTTCAAATTTTTTTTTTTTCCCATTTATAGATGGCCTCCCTTCACACCTTTTAGCCATCCTCTCACTCCCAATATATATATATATATATATATATATATATATATATTTTTTTTTTTTTTTAAGAGAGAAAGAAAGAAAAGAGAAAGTAAGACAACAAATCAACAATTATTAACCAAAAGAGCACAAGGCAAACACACCCAACCTCCGTCCACAATCCTGCAAAGCACATGACAGAACACAACAATGGAACATACATGCATAAAGACTAATAATATTCATGAGCTTGCAGTAGAATTCTATAAATACACATACCCATATCTACAAATATATATATAGTATACATACATATACTTTTATATTCATTTATATACCCATCTACATATCTGCATATATCTATATATAATCCCTGCATCCATTTGTGTGTGGTTGTGAGCATGCATAAGTGTATAAGGTTCCTCCAATAGAACATTTAGTAGCGACTGTGAAGCATCAGAGATCCGTCCCCCCATAGCCCGAGGCAGACGAAGGGGCGATCAAAGCCCAAGACCCCAGGGAGGACCCCGAGCCCAGAGTCCCCAGGACCACCCGAACAGGACGAGCCACTAGCCCACTCCCCAGATCCTACCAAGGGGAAGAACCGGACAAACCCCTACCAGCGACCACATACAATGACCCCCCGGGGTCGCCCGCAACAAATTCACAGGCCCCCGCCGGAGCCCGTTGCACCGACGTAGCCCCAGGGCCGGTCACCGAGGCCCGGGCACCGGGGACGCCCACCCCTCAGGCCCAGACCCGACCGGACCAGAGGGCACGAGCCCCACCAAGCAGCCACCAGGCCGTGCCGACAAACGCCCAAGCGCCCAACCCCAGATAGTGAGGGCCCCAAGCACGCCCGCAGGCAAAGGAACACACACTAGGGAGGGCCACGTGGCAGGAGCGCGACACTTAGGGCCGAGATACACTCGAGCGTATTCACGATACGCCTATACGCAGCGTACGTACATCAAGGCAAAAGCGTAGCCCCGCGTAGCCCCTCAGGGCACGTAAGCGCAAAGCTTTTTTTTTACGTCCGCGTGCGCGGTATCTGACCGTAAACTTCCCCGGCGCCGGACTGTTTTGTATGTTACACAAATGAAATAAATTCCCCTTCTTTATTGCTGATCGGGCCTTTTCTTTTGTTTTTTTGCCTAAAGTCAAGTAATCACTTCTTCCTCCGTTCACTTCATGAATGAAATGAATGAATTCAGGTCCTACCTGGGTGCGCGATGTTTTAAATATCCCTGGTGGGCTGTGTGCTGCAGGAAAAGCACTCCCTGTTATTATTTTTATTTCTGAGAGAACTTTGTACTGTATAACATATATAGTAGAAACACCGTATCAGAACACCGCCGCGGTCTTCAAGCGAGCTACATGAGCAGCTGACTGAAAGCTGTCAATCATTTCAGTAGGCGTGTCAGCAAGTGACCAATCAGCGAGCTCAGTTGAGTCCCCTCCGTGCGCAGCTGCTCATATTACAACAAGGAGAACGAAAGCGTTTGAAAGCTGATAGTTTCTGAAGTATAGCAGCAAAACACATGGGCACAAAATGCGTGCGTAGAGTGGCGTACCTGAGGACGCTCAAGTGTATCTCGGCCTTAAGTAGCCTCATTTCAATTTATCTTAATTACTTCCACATTTTATCACTGACATATTACAATTCAGGGGTATTCAGGGGTTCTGGAGAGGAGGGTCCGTCGGATAGTCGAACCTCGGATTCAGGAGGAACAGTGTGGTTTTCGTCCTGGTCGTGGAACACTGGACCGGCTCTTCACCCTCAGCGGGGTCCTGGAGGGTGCGTGGGAGTTTGCCCAACCAGTTTACATGTGCTTTGTGGACTTGGGGAGGGCATTCGGCCGCGTCCCTCGGGGGGTTCTGTGGGGGGTACTCCGGGAGTATGGGGTACCAGGCCCTTTGATGAGGGCTGTTGGGTCCCTGTGCGGCCGGTGTCGGAGCTTGGTCCGCGTTGCCGGCAGTGGGTCGGGCTCGTTTCCGGTGGGAGTTGGGCTCCGCCGGGGTTGCCCTTTGTCACCGATTCTGTTCATAACTTTTGTGGGCAGAGTTTCTGGGCGCGGCCGGGGTGTTGAGGGGATCCGTTTTGGTGACCTTAGAGTCACTTCTCTGTTTTTTGCGGATGATGTGGTCCTACTGGCTTCATCGGTTCGTGGTTTACAGCTTTCGCTGGAGCGGTTTGCAGCCGAGTGTGATGCGGCCGGGATGAGGATCAGTTCCTCCAAGTCCGAGGCCATGGTCTTGAGCCGGAAAAGGGTAGCATGCCCTCTCCGGGTCGGGGAGGAGGTCCTGCCCCAAGTGGAGGAGTTTAAGTATCTCGGGATCTTGTTCACGAATGAGGGAAAACTGGAGCGTGGGATCAATAGGCGAATAGGTGCAGCGTCCGCAGTGAAGCGGGCGCTGTACCGGTCTGTCGTGGTGAAGAGAGAGCTGAGTCAAAAGGCAGGGCTCTCAATTTACCGATCGATCTACGTTCCCACCCTCATCTATGGTCATGAGCTTTGGGTTATGACCGAAAGAACAAGATCTCGGATACAAGCGGCTGAAATGAGTTTTCTCCGCAGGGTGGCTGGACTCTCCCTTAGAGATAGGGTGAGAAGCTCAGTCATCCGGGAGGGACTCGGAGTAGAGCCGCTGCTTCTCCACATCGAGAGGAGCCAGTTGAGGTGGCTCGGGCATCTGGTTAGGATGCCTCCTGGACGCCTCCCTGGTGAGGTGTTCCGGGCATGTCCCACCGGGAGGAGACCCAGAGGAAGACCCAGGACACGCTGGAGGGACTATGTTTCTCGGCTGGCCTGGGAACGCCTTGGGATTCCCCCAGAGGAGCTGCTCCAAGTGTTGGGGTTTAAAAGCCACTGGGAGGGGGGTATACAAGCCACCCAGTGGCTTTTAAACCCCAAAATACATTACGGCAAAGACTGGTTCATCCCAAAGATCCAGTCCCCCGGCACAAACAGAGTAATATTGTGTATGCTGTTCAGTGTCAGGAGGGCTGTGATCAGTCTTACATTGGGGAAACTAAACAGCCACTGGCCAAAAGGATGGCCCAGCACAGAAGATCAACATCATCAGGTCAGGACTCTGCAGTCTACACTCATCTCCAGGCCAGCGGCCACTCTTTCAGGGATGAAGATGTTCACATCCTTGATAGAGAGGAACGATGGTTTGAGAGAGGAGTAAAGGAGGCCATCTTTGTGAAAAGAAACCGTCCATCATTAAACAGAGGTGGAGGCCTCCGGGTTCAACTGTCCCCCACTTACAATGCTGTTATTGCCAGTATCACTCAGCCCTCTGTGAATAGCAAACAACCATCAGGGTGTTAACGATCCATCGTCAGGCTGATGGTCCTCCTTGCTCATGTGAGCAGCTGGTTTCAGGCTGTCATCATCCAACTGGTTGATCCACTGTGGGAGGGTGCTATTTATAAGACTGAGCTGAATACAGCCTCAGACTGAGCTGAATACAGCAGCTCAGACTGAGGAAGTCTTTCGGACGAAAGACGAAACGTTTCTACAGTTTTTTTTTTGCTTTGTTTTTTGTATGTCCAGAGGACCAGACTTAGCTTTTTCAGACTAGGTTTGACACGTTTGGCTTGGGTTTGGATCACTTTGGTTCCTTGGGATGCCCCCCTCCCGGTCTGGCGCATAACGAAGCCACTTCTTGACAGTTCCGCTGTAGTCCTTGTCAGTTAGCTTTGGGTCAAACTGCCGAGCAGCAGCTGAAAGACACAAAAATAAGAGTGAGGAAGATGGTGTATATTTGATAAAATTGTATACCCCCCTCCCCTCTTTTTTTTTTTTGAGAGGTGCTATCTCCCATGTTCTGCTTTTGGTGTGTGCACAAACTGTCCCACACATTCCCACTGAATATGACAAATTTGAGTGTTTGTATAAACAAATATTGTGTGAGGATGCAAAATGTCATTGGCCATAATGAGATGACGTTTGATGAGGTACAGTGATGAGAGCAGCACTCACTTCACACGGGTGCGATTTTTTAAAATTAAATGCTCAGCATCCAATTAGACTGAACTGGAAAGAGAAGCAAATGTCTAGTTTGACTCGATCTTGACAACATATCCATGCACCTATTAAGCTCACCAAGAACATTGTCCTTTGATTATTTCTTATAGCTTGCACTTTCACATTTTCTTTATTCAAAATTAATCCTTTTTTTTTTTTGCATTTCATACAGAAGAGGCATGAAAGACAAGATGCAACACATTTTAGAAATTCAAAAGAATTTTTTACTATATGGCACACTAAGAGCATAATTATACAGGTAGTCCCCGACTTACGAGCGCTCTTACTTACGAGGTTCCAGACTTATGAGCTGGCGAATTTTTGGAAAAAACGCAAAAAATACCGAGTTTTTCTGTGTTTTTTCACCACAGTTCGTTAGCTAAACATGTGGACACACGTTTCCGATCATTTTTATGCACTAGTAAGCAGTTTTTCGATGAAAAACGAGTGTTTGTAGTCGCACTAGCAAAACCGTTCCAACTTACGAGCGAAATTCCGGACTTACGAGAACTTGTGCTTCGTGTTTCAACTTACAAATTTTCATCTTACGAGCACCTCGTTGTAACGGAACTCGCTCGTAAGTCGGGGACTACCTGTATTCTCAATCACCAGCAGTCTATAAAGTAATTTGCAGGGGAGGAAGCTCACCAAATATGCAGTGTTGTGTTGTGTCCTTCTGAGGAAAGAGGTTTTTAAACATCTTTTCTACCATTTGTGTTTTCAACTGAGGAGCTTTGGATATATTCATTTAAAAAATATAGCACAAGAATATCTCTGCACAGAAAAAAATAAATAAAAATTACTTTAACTTTTTTTTTTTACCAAACTGACAAGTTTCTCCACTGTAATTGTTGTGTGATGTTAAGGCATTGAAACACCTGGTTCAATTTAGAAGATATTTAAGATTAACTACAAGCACCTGAAGCTGACTCGGAGAACTCTGTGATTTTAGAGGAAGATCAAAGCCAAATGTAGACACGGTGCACCCCAAATCAACTTTTTTTAATAAAGTGCATTAAAACAATGGCCGCTGACACAAAGTGCTGTACATGAGGAACATTATTCTATAATTTAAAGCAGATTGGAGTGAAGCAAAATCAGCTTTTGAGTAGAAGTCACTAGATAGAAAAAGCTAAGAGTTTTGTTATTTAAAGACAAATAATTGTTATTGTTCCCAATATTTTTAATTATAAGATTTTACTTTGTGATAAATTTGCCCAAATAACAAATAGAATTTCTCCATCTACATCAAACACCTGTGCCAGGGGGACAAATTTGTAAAGTATAATTCTTGATCTGAAGTCAGGGGCCACACAAAATCGTTTCAGGGGCCACATATGGCCCTCGGGCCACACTTTGGACATCCCTGATATACAGTATTTGAACAATTTCAAAACATTTCATTAATAGCAGATGTTCTGTGGCACATTTTGAACTTTTAGATAAGAATTTGTGCTCAAGTGCCTAGAGAGCTTAACATATTTTTCCTTGAGGAAAAATGAGCCAGACCACATTGAAATGGTCTACATTTAATAAATGAATGCAGTTCAGTCTATCAAATAAATTACCATCTTTTGACGAACTGATTCTTCCATCAGTAATGACTCCACCCCATGAAGTCTTGTTCACTGGTGACTGGCAGCTGGACAGGGAATGTATAAGTTGCGGTGGCTGGTCCCCGGATACCACCTTGTGTCTCATGTTGCCCTCTCTCAACTTGTTCTTGATGAACTGCACATCTCTGGACAGATCCTTCACCACCACAAGTACTTGTTGCCCTCTCTCAACTTGTTCTTGATGAACTGCACATCTCTGGACAGATCCTTCACCACCACAAGTACTTCAGTGAGCACTGAAGTCATCTTGTGGATGGCAAGGTCTTTAGAAGAAAAGTTAAAATCATTAAATGAGAAACAAAAATAACCTGCTAATGACACAGTGAGGAATGTCCAACAGACTTGCCTTTCAAAAGCTGCTCTTCATTGCTCGTCATCTGTGTGGTTCCATCTGTAAAACACAAACATTCATACAACTTCATCTTTGCATACATTTTGAAAGGTTGGAGCATGTGTCTGCGCATAATTGATGTTGATTTTATTTTGGTTAGAAATTCATTCAACCTTTATTTAGTCAGGTAAATCTTTTGAACCTCATGGGCTCATTTACGAAAGCGACCTGCTAAAACTAAAGAACAATGAACAGCAATGGTAGAATTTCCTTAAAATGAAATGTTAGTGTTTGTTCAACACAGTTTGTTAACAGAAAGGGCATTTTCTGTATGTAATCAGGATAGAACTCAGATGAATAGAATACACAGGACCACAATGGAAACCAGTCTCTGGGGGCTTTGTGTGATGTTTAGCTTTTAAGCAACATTGTATACCCGTACAAATTGTTAATTAGTGTTGTATAAAGTACCTCAAAGTAATACTTTAGTAAAAGTACAAGTACCTTATCATAAAATTACTTTGGTAAAAGTTAAAGTCTCCTGTAAGAATATTACTGGAGTAAAAGTCCTAAAGTATCTTATTTATTTTGTACTTAAGTATCAAAAGTAAAATATTTTCCAAAATACATTTATTGGGAGGTGATCTCTCCCAAAAAAAATAAAAAAATAAATAAAATAATAATAATTTTTTTAAAGGCATGCAGCTGTGATGAATTGTGTACAAACTACTGTAATGTGGTGTCAGAATGGTAACTATTTACTCTTCTGATCCAACCACAATTAAATTCACTTTATCCAGATGCAGTTTATCAGGATAGTATTTTTGGACAATAATGAGCCAAAATGAAGGAGTAACAACTTCCTACATCTTACCTTTTTTCAACGCTGTTGTCTTGAAACTGGTATGTGATTCTGAAAAAAGAAAAAAAAAAGAGATGGGGGATTAATATGCTGCATTGAAAAAAGCTGAAACAATGAATAATTGTAGATTTGGATCAAAATCAAGCAAGTTAATTATACTATAATATTGTTATTGTTCATTATGAAATACTAGCCTAACTAAATGTCTAATTATAACTATACCAGGACCAATACAGTCTGAGACTTTACAAAATGCACAACCAAACTTTAATAAATAATAATTTTATTTATAAAGCGCTTTCAAACAAAGTGCTGAACAGTTACAAAAAGATAAGAATCAATATAAAAAGGTTGTAAGAACAAATAAAACATTGAAAAAGGATTATATACAGTATTACAATTTTTCCTGTTTTGGCATGAGTCACCCAATATGCACGGTTTTGATTTGCTGACTCGCACCACGTGATTCAGTAACAGCACGCGATTGGTCTGTTTTTGGCGGAATGCCGGTTTGGCCCGGTTAGAAAACCATAAAAACATTTGTGAACTTTCGAAACACATCAACATATTAAATAATGTACGGTTTCTGTGACTTTCTGGGCTATAACCAGTAGGCCAAACCGACGTTCCGTCGAAACGAACAGACTAATCGCGTGCCGTTACTGAATGACATTGTGCGAACCCCGCCCCCGCCCCAATATGTACGCTTTTGATTGGTTTACTCGCACAACGTCAGTCAGTAGCAGCGCTCGATTGGCCCGTTTGAATTTGCCCGCCCGGGTAGACAAAAGATTTAAAATAACACTTGAAACACTTGAAAAGTTTCGAAACACAGCGAAATGTTAACGAATAGGTCCGACAACATACACCGAAATTGTACGGTTCAGTTTCTATTTGTAAACGGAGCTAAATTAATAAGTACACGCCAATATTCATGAATTTTTATGTTAGTTGACTTATATTAAACTGCGACATACGTATAAAACAATGTAGGTATTTTTAAATAAACATAGATAAGATTAAATTAATATCACCAAACCAAACTTACTACAGAGGTGCTCAGAGTAGCTTCCAGGGTTCAGTCAGAGTCAGACGCACGTTGCAAACAATCCAGCAGCCAGCATGATGAAATCCGGAAGAGGTTGGGACATACCACTAGTAAAAAAAAAGAAGGGGGTGGACCTCTCCACTTTCTTATAGTTCCTTGTTTTCGTGACTACACGTTATGCAAATACAGTAAGTAATAATTTTTACTGACAAGTAAGGTAATGTACTGAGAAAAATTACAACCAATTGTCCTCAACATTTAAGCTGATTTAAAATGTGATAACCCCCACAAAATGCTCTCACCCAGAGCTGGGAGGGGAGGGGAGGGGGGAAGAGAAGAGGAGGGATGGTGGTGAGGACAAACAAGTACCTTCATTCACATTATTCATTCATTCATTCAACCTTTATTTAGTCAGGTAAATCTTTTGAACCTCATGGGCTCATTTACGAAAGCGACCTGCTAAAACTAAAGAACAATGAACAGCAATGGTAGAATTTCCTTAAACAATAAACAAACAAACAAACAATAAACAATAGAAAACAAAAGAGAGAGAAAAAAAAAACACCAAACAAAAGATTTTTTTTTTCTTTTCTTTTTTTTAACAAAGTATCAAAAAACTAGCAAAACATTATAAGGTAGACGTATAAAATCAAAGACAGGAACAAATCTGCATTGGTTTTTGCCAGGATTCCAACAGATTCTGAAAGCCATTTAGAGAAGTCAAGTTTGAGAGCTTCAGATCTTTTTGTAAGATATTCCATGAAGCAGGAGCGGAGTAGGAGAAGGCCCTTTTTCCAAGTTCAGTCCTCACTGACGGAACACAGGTAATCATGTCCTGAGAGCGCACACTGTCACGCAAACTCCAACGAGCAGCACGAACATGAGTTTGCATGAGCAGATGAACACAAAACAGATCAGCAACATGTAACAGATCAGCAGCAACATGAACAGATCAGCAACATGAACAGATCAGCAACATGAACAGATTAGCAGCAACATGAAACAGATCAGCAGCAACATGAACAGATCAGCAGCAACATGAAACAGATCAGCAGCAACATGAAACAGATCAGCAGCAACATGAAACAGATCAGCAGCAACATGAAACAGATCAGCAGCAACATGAAACAGATCAGCAGCAACATGAAACAGATCAGCAGCAACATGAAACAGATCAGCAGCAACATGAAACAGATCAGCAGCAACATGAAACAGATCAGCAGCAACATGAAACAGATCAGCAGCAACATGAAACAGATCAGCAGCAACATGAAACAGATCAGCAGCAACATGAAACAGATCAGCAGCAACATGAAACAGATCAGCAGCAACATGAAACAGATCAGCAGCAACATGAAACAGATCAGCAGCAACATGAAACAGATCAGCAGCAACATGAAACAGATCAGCAGCAACATGAAACAGATCAGCAGCAACATGAAACAGATCAGCAGCAACATGAAACAGATCAGCAGCAACATGAAACAGATCAGCAGCAACATGAAACAGATCAGCAGCAACATGAAACAGATCAGCAGCAACATGAAACAGATCAGCAGCAACATGAAACAGATCAGCAGCAACATGAACAGATCAGCAGCAACATGAAACAGATCAGCAGCAACATGAAACAGATCAGCAGCAACATGATGTGATATTTCACAGTGATTCTTCTGGTTAGAGATTCATGAGTCTAACAGCCTCAGGGTAGAAGCTGTTCCTCAGTCTAGTGGTTCTACACTTAATGCTCCTCAACATCCTTCCTGAGGGGAGCGGGGCAAAAAGTGTGTGTGCTGGGTGAGTGTGGTCCTTCATGATGCAGGTGGCTCTCTTCCTGCATCTGGAGGTGTAAATGTCTGTGATGGTGGGTAGACTGACTCCAACATCTTCTGTGCAGCCTTCACCACTCTCTGTAAAGCTTTTCTTTCTGCAGCTGTGCAACCTCTATGCCACACGTTGATGCTGGAGCACAGGATGCTCTCCACTGCACACCTGTAGAAGGAGGTGAGGACTGGGCTGCTCAGACCAGCTCGTCTCAGCCGTCTGAGGAAGTAGAGTCTCTGATGAACTTTCTTGATCAGGCTTTGCACCAGCTCTCCAGGTGTTCCACCTCCTGCTTGTAGCTGGACTCATCATAGTTTGTGATGCATCCCACCACAGCTGTATCAGCTGCAAACTTTATGACAACCTGGATGGGTATCTGCACAATCATTTGTGAGCAGAGTGAACAGGAGAGGGCTCAACACACATCCTTGAGGAGAGCCAGTGTTGAGGGTTATGGTGGAAGAGGAGAAGTTGTGGATCATCACTGACTGAAGTCTGTTAGTTAAGAAGTCAAGGAACCAGTTGCAAATGGAGGGGCTTAGTCCTAGTGTGAGTAATTTTTCCATCAGGGTTTGGGGGATCATGATTTTGAAGGCAGATGTGAAGTCCACAAAGAGCATATGGGTGTATGAGTCCTTCTGTTCCAGGTAGGTGAGAGCAGTGTGGACCACAGAGGAGATGGCGTCCTCTGTTGATTGGTTCTCACAGTATGCATACTGGTGAGGGTCCTTGTTGATGATGGTTGTTTTGATGTGGGTCATGACCAGTTTTTCGAAGCATTTAGCGACTATCGGGTGAGGGCCACTGGCCAACAGTCATTCAGAGCAGTCACTGTAGAGCTTTTTTGGACTGGGATGATGGTGGTGTGGTCTTCAGGCAGACGGGATCTGTCTACAGGGCAAGTGAGGTGTTAAAGATATTGGCCAGCACCTCGCAGAGCTGATCGGAACTTTCAACACTTTCCCAAAACTTTTCTTTTGGATTATGGTATTTTGACCAATTGGGGTTAGGATTTCCAACTAAACGCAGTGATAGGACCACCAAACTCACAGATCCTGTTCTCCACGACAATCCTGACCGCAATCTGTGAGATTCGTGTCTGCCCTACGTTTTACCTATGAATTATGGGTATTTGTATTTGGACAAATTGGGGTTAGGATTTCCACCAAAACGCAGTGATAGGACCACCAAACTCACAGATCTTGTTCTCCATAACTCCCTGACCGCAATTTATGAGATTCCTGTCCGTCCTACGTTCTCCCTATGAATTATGGGTATTTGTATTTTAACAAATTGGGGTTAGGATTTCCAACTAAACGCAGTGATAGGACCACCAAACTCACAGATCTTGTTCTCCATAACCCCCTGCATACACACACACACACACACACACACACACACACACACACACACACACACACAATATGCAAGTGTACAGTTAAATATACATATCCAGACAATATCCTATACTAGGATTTTTCATGTATGGGTATCTGGAAAATATCCAATACTAGGATTTATTATGTATGGGTATCCAGAAGATATCCAATACTAGGATCTATCACAGATGTGTATCCGGAAAATATCCAATACTAGGATTTACTATGTATGGATATCCGAAAAATATCCAATATGTGGATCTGTCAGATGTGTATCCAGAAAATATCCAATACTAGGATTTATTATGTATGGGTATCCAGAAGATATGCAATACTAGGATCTATCACAGATGTGTATCCGGAAAATATCCAATACTAGGATTTACTATGTATGGATATCCGTAAAATATCCAATATGTGGATCTGTCAGATGTGTATCCAGAAAATATCCAATACTAGGATTTATTATGTATGGGTATCCAGAAGATATCCAATACTAGGATCTATCACAGATGTGTATCCGGAAAATATCCAATACTAGGATTTACTATGTATGGATATCCGAAAAATATCCAATATGTGGATCTGCCAGATGTGTATCCAGAAAATATCCAATACTAGGATCTATCACAGATATGTATCCGGAAAATATCCAATGATAGGATTTATTATGTATAGGTATCCAGAAAATATCCAATATGAGGATCTGTCAGATGTGTATCTGGAAAATATCCAATACTAGGATTTATTATGTATGGGTATCCAGAAAATATCTAATACTAGGATCTATCACAGATGTGTATCCGGAAAATATCCAATACTAGGATTTACTATGTATGGATATCCGAAAAATATCCAATATGTGGATCTGTCAGATGTGTATCTGGAAAATATCTAATACTAGGATTTATTATGTATGGGTATCCAGAAAATATCCAATACTAGGATCTGTCACAGATGTATATCCGGCAAATATCCAATGCTAGGATTTATTATGTATGGATATCCGGAAAATATCCAATATGTGGATCTGTCAGATGGGTTTCTGGAAAATATCCAATACTAGGATTTATTAAGTATGGGTATCCAGAAAATATCCAATAGTAGGATCTATCACAGATATGTATCCAAAGAATATCCAATACTAGGATCTGTCACAGATATGTATCTGGAAAATATGCAGTAGTAGGATCTTTCTCATATGGGTATCCAGAAAATATCCAATACTAGGATCTCTCAAGTATGGGTATGCATAAAATATTCTATACTAGGATCTATCACAGATGTGTATCCCAAAAATATCCTATACTAGGATTTATCATGTATAAGGATCCAGAAAATATCCAGTGCTAGGATCTATCACAGATATGTATCTGGAAAATATGCAGTAGTAGGATCTTTCTCATATGGGTATCCAGAAAATATCCAATACTAGGATCTCTCAAGTATGGGTATGAATAAAATATTCTATACTAGGATCTATCACAGATGTGTATCCCAAAAATATCCTATACTAGGATTTATCATGTATAAGGATCCAGAAAATATCCCGTGCTAGGATCTATCACAGATGGGTATGCATGGGATATCCTGTACTAAGATCTGTAACAGATGAGATCTCCCCGTATACCACCGGAAACATACTGGATATGTGGCAGATACGGACACTTGCATACTGTTGTATCTCCCCGGATATTAGGCCTTTTTGTCCAGTGTTCGATAATCATACCATCTAGTTTGTTAAAAAAAAGGACCGTGGGAGAAAGATATGTATGCATTGAAATAGGTAGGAGAAACGAGGTAGAATATTCATTTTAATCGCGTTAACCCAGGTAGCTAAAGAAAGACCCAGCATCGACCAACGATCAAAGTCCTCCTTGATGTGAGTTAGCAGAGGGGAAAAGTTGGATTTGAAGAGGTCTCCATATTTAGATGTAACTTTGATTCCTAGATAGGAAAAACCTTGATCCACAACCTTAAAAGGAAGTGTGTGCAATGGGTTGCTCTTAGCTAGCGCATTGATAGGAAATAGTTCGCTTTTGCTGAGGTTTAATTTATAACCTGACAGTTGTCCGAATCTACCCAGTGTAGCAAGTATAGCAGGAATAGAGACATCCAAATCGGAAACGTACAAAAGGAGATCATCGGCATATAGAGACAACTTAACTTCTAAGTCTTTCCTCACCACACCCATAATGCTCGTACTATTTCTAAGTGCTATTGCGAGGGGTTCAATTGCCAAAGCGAATAGCAACGGACTCAATGGGTAGCCTTGGCGTGTAGAGCGGTCGAGACGAAAATAGCCTGACTGATTGCTATTTGTCCTAATTGACGCATAAGGGTCACCGTAAAGCAGTTTAATCCAGGTCAAGAAGGTCTCTCCAAAGCCAAGTTTCTTAATCGAGTAAAATAAGTATGACCACTCGACCCTGTCGAAGGCCTTCTCAGCATCCAGAGATATCACAGCTTCTTGGGTACTGTCAGAAGGTGGGCTGTATAAAACATTAAAGAGCTGTCTTATGTTGGAGAAGGAGTTCCTATTTTGCACGAAACCGGTCTGGTCCATTCCTACCACACTAGGGAGTACAGCCTCTAGTCTTAGCGCTAACGTCTTTGCCAGTAACTTAAAATCAACATTGAGGAGACTTATTGGACGGTAGGAGGCGCAGAGCAAAGGATCTTTGTCCTTTTTTGCCAGTAAGGTAATAACAACCTGGTTAAGGGTCTGCGGTAGATGTCCAGAAGTTAAGGATTCATTGTATACGTCCAGGAGTAAAGAAGAAAGCTTGTCCCAAAATGTTCTATAAAATTCACAGGGAAATCCATCCGGACCTGGGCATTCCCCCCCTGCAGAGCTTTGATTGCTTTAGAGAGTTCCAAGACATCAATGGGTCTTTCAAGATTGTCAGCCACATCCTGACCAATGGTAGGGATTTCCAAGGTGTCAAAGAAATCATCGAAGTCTCTCCTAGGGAGAACAATCCGAGGAGTAAAGTTTTTCGTAAAAATCTCTAAAGGCCAGGTTGATCTCTATTGGGTTAACAGTGGTACCCTGATCAGTTTGAATCTGGGTAATGTGGCGAGAGGCTGATAGACGACGAATCCGATGAGCTAAAAGTTTGCCAGCTTTATCCCCATGTTCATAAAATTGGGCACCTGTTTGAAGTAACATCTTAGTAGTGTGTTAGGTCATGAGCACATCAAACTCAGCTTGTAAGATGAGTCTATCCTTGTATAAAACAGGAGAAGGGGATGTGGCATACAAGTTATCAATTTGAGAGATTTGACGTATCAGAGTATTAAGTTTATCTTTTCGTAATTTATTTTTGTACTTTACATAAGAGATAATTTCTCCTCTAATGAAGGCCTTAAGTGTCTCCCAAAGCAATGAGGCCGAGATTCCGGGACTTTTATTGGTCTCTAGAAATAAGTCTATTTGTCGCGTTACAAAGGATACAAACCTGTCATTAGTCAATAGGCGGGTATTAAGCCTCCACGGCGGTCGTTCAACGGGGTGAGAGCCGAATCTGATAGTTATGGAAACTGGGACCTGGTCTGACAGAACAATAGCATCGTATTTACATCCAGTGAGCCGAGATAGCAATCTGTTATCAATCAGAAAGAAATCAATGTGCGTGTAGGTGTGGTGGACTGGGGAGAAAAAAGAAAAAACCTTCTGAGAGTGGTGCAGAACTCGCCAAGCCTCTTGCACATTGAATTCTGACATAAAGGAGTTTATGACCTTGGAAGAGCGTGAGGGCGTGACTATATTTAGAGATGAACGGTCCAGCTGGGGATCTAGCCAGCCGTTAAAGTCGCCTCCCATTATGAGATGATAAGTGGACATGTCGGGTAGTAGTTAAAAACGTGTTTAAAAAAGTTTTCATTATCGCAATTGGGAGCATAAATATTGACCAAGGCTACCGGAATATTGTGGATAGCACCCGTGATAATAATGTATCTGCCACATGAATCAGAAATGATTTGAGAGTGCACATAGGGGGTAGATTTATTAATAAGAATCGCCACCCCCCTGGATTTGGGGTTGAAAGAGAAGTGGAAAACCTGGCCAGTCCAGCTACGCCTCAATTTTAGGTGATCCCCATTCCTAAGGTGTGTCTCCTGCAAAAATGCTATATGTGTCCCCAAGCGTTGTATATGGTATATTACCTTACTGCGCTTTTGGGGGGTGTGAATCCCCTTGCAATTAAAGCTGGTAAAACAGATTTCCTGTCCTACCCCTGCTGCTGGTGTCGGGATAGAATCAGCCATAGTTCAACACAGAGTAGAATAGGCAGGGCTGCTCCCTGGTCACCTGAAAGAGAGAGGGAAAAGGGAGGGAGAGGGAGAGAGAAAAAAATAAAAATAAGAAAACACCCATACAATGACATCAAACAATGTGTGTACCCCAACAAACCAAGACACCCCCTAAACCCACCCCCTCGCAGAAGCATCCCCCCAATCGGGACATGCGAGATCCCACCCACCACAAGCCACCCACTCCCACCCGCTCGCCGAAGCATCCCGCCAATCGGGATACACGAGATCCCACCCACTGCAAACCACCCACTCCCACCCACTCGCCGAAGCATCCCCCCAAACGGGACACGCGAGACCCCACAAAGAACACAAAAGGAACCTATCACACAGTTCACCAAAGACTGAGGAAAGGGGGAAGAACGAGAGCAGTAACAACCACAGCCGTCCTCTCCTGGGAACATGATGCAAGTGAAACAATATTCAAGAATTGCACCATATAAAGAACTAGCAAAAACAAAATTAAAAAATTAAAAAATTAAAAATTAAAAAATTAAAAAAGGGAATGAATAAATATGTACAGTATATGTACACATGTGCAACCCACCTTTACCCTCTGTCTGTGTATCAATGTGTTAACTGTATTCTGTTTGCGTAATCAATGTACTAAAATATTTGACTAAGCTACACATGCACACACACATACATCCACGTACACACATACGCCCACACACATACATATAAAAGAGAATCTTGTCCTAAAGAGCATTAAAAAAGCATATATAATAAAAAATAAAAAAATAAAAATATATATATATATATATATATATA